>JAOEHX010043903.1:1613-16777 GCA_025448015.1 Bolborhynchus lineola
AGCCAGGGAATATAGAAAGAAAAATTATGTAAGGGTGACTCCAAAACTTAGGGCCTAAGCAGAAATGCTAGGAAGAGAAACGCTTATGATACAAGGTTTGTGAGAGAAGCGCAATAAAGTGGCTTTGGCTACAGGGCAATGGGTCGGTCAGCACGTGAGGATAGTGCAAGACGTGATCTGTCTAAGAGATGGCAGTCGTAGGAGATACACAGGACTACCAGAACTTGCTGCTGTGAGCGACGGAGGGAGAAGCTCAACTGAGCATGCCCTTTCCTGTCAGAATTTGAGATTTTGGAAGCACTTGACCTTTTGTGGATGTTGAATGTCTGAATGATGGAATGTGCCTGAAGAGGGTGGTCAGTGTCAGGAGCTTTGGTGAGATGCTTCTTACTTTCCATGGTGGCTGGTGCAAAAATATTTCTCTCCCACTTTTCTATTCTTTTATATGCACCCTGACGATTTGTTACCGGCTAAGCAAGGAGAGCAAATACAAAGTCTTTCTCTACACTTTACATTCCTTCTTTGCATTTGTCTCATGGAAGATGTTTATACTGTCTGCTGGATAATTCTGTCATTGCAGAAGAGAATTACACACTTGTACAAGTGAGAAGTAATTGGTACAAGTGTTGCTCTAATTTGCTGTTTAATCAGAGCCAAATGCAGTCTGGGGAAGTGGATGCCATAACACCGAGAGCGTGAGAAGGGATCTGGTGGTGTTCTGGCTTAAAGATAATGTGGAAGCCTGAATTCATAGAATCATAGGATAGTTAGGGTTGGAAAGGACCTTAAGGTCATCCAGTTCCAACCCCCTGCCATAAGCAAGGGACACCTCACACTGAACCATGTCACCCAAGGCTCCATCCAACTTGGCCCTGAACACTGCCAGGGATGGAGCATTCACAACCTCCCTAGGCAACCCATTCCAGTGCCTCACCACCCCCACAGCAAAGAACCTCTTCCCTATATCCAGTCTAAACATGGTATATCTCTACGTTGTATAGTGTCCAATATAATAATATGGTATTGGATGGTCTATAAAAAAAACAGATCAGGTTCTGCCTTGCTTTGGGATTTGACATTTCACTTCCTGTGCAAGAGTTGTCTGAGGCATAGGGGTTAACCCCCTGTGTCTCAGGTTTTGGGGTGGCAGAGTGGAGGGAGTGGCAGCTGGCAGCATGGCCAGTGGTGATGGAGCCCCATGAGTGTTGCTTGATTTGTTTTCATTGTAGGATGCTGCTGTTGTGTTTGTTGCAGCCATTTAGAAATCCTCTGAAGGGATCCTCTAAGGCCTCAGCCTTTGAAGTGATTCTTATCTGGGTAGAGGTGGGAAACTGTAGAAGTACCAAATGTCAGCTGTCTGTCTCCTAAACAGAAATACTCTTTCCAGTTGTATGCAGAAGTATTGTACTGCAGTCTTCAGGAGCGTTTTCTTGTTGTGCAGGTTCATTTGGACACTGGGTCCCTTTGGTTCAGAGCTGTAGCATTCTTTAATTGCTGTGCTTTGCCTGAATATCACACAAAGTGGAGGCTTTTCCTTTGACATGATGTCTTCCTCCTTGTTCCGTTAGTCCAGACCACCAGAAACTGTTCTGAATGTGGAGTGTTTAGATTTGCAATGAGCAGCACCATTGCATATCTTGGGAGGGAAGCTCTCTGGTAGCGGCCTCTTAGTGCTCCGAGGACATCAGTAGGCGACAGTGCTGTACTTGTGTAAAGCAGATCAAGGCAGAAACTCACATTCAGCAGGATTTTCCTCTAATCATGGTGGGTTTTTTTATCCCAAGGACCCTGGAATGATTCAAACTCCTGGAGTCTTAATCTGGCCCATTTTATGTAAACTAATATTTAATGTGTAGTGTTTTCAGGCTTGGAGTAATTTATTATAACATCTTTGTATTTTCCATATATTTCTGGTTAGTTCTCTCTAAGAATTAGAGTGGCAGCAGTGGTTTCTGTGGCATGGAGAACCCCTAACAAAAGGTGTGTAAGTCCTCCAAAGACAGATAAAAAATAAAGTAACCTCTTCAAGAGCATGCTCCTTATTTTCACTCTGCAAAAGCCCTGCCTGGTAATGCAGCAAGAGAGCATGCTGCTCTTTTTGTCCTTCTAATCTTTTTTGTGGTAAACACGCTTTGCTTCCTCTCAAGCAACAACAGCCCATTCTATCCTGGGGGTGTGTGTGGGGGTCACTCTGTGTATATGGGGGAAATAAAAAGGCATCTGGTGTCTTGGTGTGGTGCCAGTGTTCACATTGGCTTCCCAGAGATCCTGTCTTTGTCTTAATTCCAAGGGGATGCTAACTTTAAAATAAAGAGTTTGGAAGGACTCTCGGCCATCCAGTGCTCACTGATGCCCCTGGGAGAAGCCTTCACATGTACAATAGTTCAGCCTTGCTCACCTTGTTGGTACCTCTTTATATGTTTTACATTTGACCTGAAAGATTGTTGTTGAAGATAAATAATGAAGATCCCTCTTGACATATTCTCCTTCAGTTTTGAAGAAGGTGATCCAAATCCACATTTAATGTACAGACAGGATGACTAATTGCTGGGTTCGTATGTTGTTTTTGGTGATGCTGTTTATATATAGCAGTGTTCTGGATACTGACACCACTTGGTGCATGAAGACTGGTGACTTGCACTGTTTCTTGGTGGATCAGATAGAAAATGTTTCTTTTCTCTCTGCAGGTTTGGTAATTGCTGACATCTTTCTCGTATATGTCAAAACTTGTCTGATCTTAAGACATTAATTCTTATTTTTCCACACTGCATCTGATCTCGTGATGCCTTGGCCAGGCAGCTTTGGGTTTTTAGCTAAAGGAGCAGAGTATTACCTTCTGGCTGCGTACATAACATGAAGGCTCAGCTGCTGTGGCTGGAGATCAGATTTTGCAGTACTTGTTTCCTGGCCTGTAGCAGACGTGAACGGTGGTTTAACTGCATTATAAAACCACGGGTGACTCGAAAAAGAGCCTACAGGAAATTACTTGGAGGCTGAATTCTGTGTGACGGTAAATGCCTCCTCTCAGCTGAGAATGACTTTAACTTCTACCATTTATTTTGTTCCATCTGGATCGCACTTATATTTAGGGATGAGGAAAAGATTTGTTCTTAATGAGAGCCTACACTCCTGCCCACACTTCCTGGGGAGAGTAGTGTTCAGTCTTCCAATGGTGCAGTTTTATGGCTGAGTATTTAAAATACACTTGATATTTCTCCTTCCCGTTCTGCCTGTGGTTCTGTCTCATGCCTTTGTGGACCCTGGCCACCCATCTGTTCTTCACCTGGGCCTTGGTGCTGTTGCTGCAGATCAAACACTGCCATGAGATACTCCAGCGCTGGGTTTTTGTTTTGATGAAAGCAGTTTGGGAGAGGTTGTATCATCACAAGATCTGCATGCTTGCCAGTCTCCCTTTCTGCTGCTTTTGCTGTTTATTTGTGAACTATTGGGCCTTGGAGCTGCATCCTCAGAAGGCAAAACGAGAACCTGCCAGGGAACTTGAGCACCTTCCTGATGAACATGTTGTTTGGGGGCATGGTGCTCAGGAATTAATAAAGCACCAGATTTGGTGAACATCTTGGCAGGAAGAGTCAGACTGATACACAAAATATGGCTAAGGGAAAACATATTTACACATCACAGAGTGGTAAGTATGGTTAATGATTGGAGTGTATTTGGAGCCTCTATGGGGGAAAAAGCCCTCATCAGGAAAGCAGTAATGAGGCAAGTAATCATACTCTGGCAGGCTACTGTAGGAAATGCAGTCCTTGGGGATGTTTCCCTGACCTAAAATACCAGTGCCTTTAACAGAAGGAGGAAAACCAGTATGTCTATCCCCATAAACAGACTTTCAAGATATGTGAAAACATGATTCTGAAAGAGTAATTTTAAATTACACCCTATAAACTATTGCCTTTTGGCTGTAGTATTTCTTGGAAACCAGTGATGTTCCTGAAAGGCCAGTGGGGAATTTTCTGTGTTTGACACTAAAATACATTTGTTCCAGAAAGCAGAATATGTTCGGGGGGGGGTTGCAGGAGGGGAACTTCCCAATACACAGAAATATACAGGGCTGGCACTGACTCTCCCTCCATGTTACATGATGCTATTTCTGAGGTTGAGCCTCTGTGTATGGTTTGTTACTACTTCTGTGCATGTTTGGAACACGGAGTGCCTTGTCATTCATAGGTAGGACTTTGTGCAATGGCCAGGTGAAAGTTTCTGCCTGCCTCTCTGGAAGCAAACATCTGTGCTGGATGTGGAGCACATCTGGAGCAGGAGCTCGGCTCTTCTGCTCCCCAGGGCAGAAAGGGGATGCCTGGCTGGGGGACAGGGTTAGTGGTGGGCACAGGAAGGAGCAGGATGTGGGAGCTGCTTCTCATGAAGTCCTTTGGGTGCCTGTGCAAGGGCAGCCCATGCCCCCAAGCAGGCAGTTTGGGTACAGCTGTTCCTGAACTCCTGTGCCGGCTCCCTTCTGAAGGGGCTGCATGATTTTTCGTGTTTGGTTCCTTGTTCTGAAAGATAGGCTCTGAAACTTGGATATCAGCACTCAGAGCTGGAGAAGACCTGCTGCTTTATGTGGGCTGGCCTCCTGCCCAGGCAGCTTCCTTCAGCAATCCCCGATTTTCTGGTGCTAATGGTCACTTTGTAGACTTGGACAGGCTCCTGTTTGCAGTCTGAGATTTTCATTTGTGCAACAATATCGGAAATATCCCTGCATTTGATAGCTTGAAGACTGTATTCTCTGCTGTTCCAGTGCAACAGCACTTGAGCTTTGCAGAGACAGAGTGTTTGGGTTGTTCAATTCCTAGATGTAGGTATGGTTTTCCTAACTGTTTCTAGCTAAATTCTATAATTGCAGCTGTGAATGTGAATTACATGAGAGTTACAATTCACATTAAGTGAATTGCAATATGTTTATAGGAGGAGGTATCATGAATACATTCCTTTGCACAGGGGTTTCTTTTTGGTTTCAGTGCGAGACTTGAGTGTCTATGTAATTTCTCAAGAAACAAATGTTTTGCTGCTGCTATTTCAGCAGCTGTGTTCCGTTTTGCACAGTTTAATGTTTTTCTGACAGTGCTATCTTCTAATGTGCCCCAAATGAAACATGCTATTTGTGCTGCCTGGATTAGTTTTGGAGAAGAGGGAAGCACAGTGACACAATTTACAGTGTACGTGCAAATCTCTGCTTGGACTGTGCAGTTGATTCTACTTGGGAGGTCTTAAGGGTTTATACAGATAAATGTATTTTGCTTGGATATGACACAGCTGTTTCATTGTGTTTCAGGGTGAAGGCTGTCGTACTGTCCCGCTTTCTGGACATGTAGGATTTGACAGTTTGCCTGACCAGCTGGTTAATAAGTCAGTTAATCATGGGTTTTGTTTCAACATCCTGTGTGTGGGTGAGTATTTCCATTTTGAGAAGTTCTCTTGCTGAAAAGGGCTTCTCTGCAGCTGGATGTAGCTTGTAGGTGACTGTTAACAAGGTAGCTTGGATTTAAATTTCCCCAACTGCACTGTTTTCAATAATGAGATTTATTGGTGCCCTGGGAAATCCCTGCTGGGCTTATGCAGTATGGCTTTCTACCAAGCGGTGAACCACAGAAATAAAATAGCTGAAATCCCATGCTTTGATTATGATCTTTATTTTCCTAGTATGTTGGAATTTCATGTTTTCAAAAGAAAATAGGTACTCATGCCAGAGACCTTTGTTCAGAGGTTTTGTTTGGTTAGGTATTGAGTTATTATTGTAATTATTTTAACAAAATACCAGTCATGCTCCTCTTCAATCCCTAAAAGCTATTTTTTTTCCCCCTCCTCCTTCCGTGCATACTTGAATTAAAATGGTGTCTGGCCAAGCCTTAGCTGGTCAGACGGTTATCCAAGCTGCCATGTGGTCTGGGTCTCAGCTGCGGCCTGGCGCTGTAGTCGGACTTGGTGTCTGTCCCTGCAGCCTCTGCCTGTCTCGCAGGTCTTCCCCAGGGTTAGGTTCCCAAATGGTCCCTCCTCAGAGGCACTCCTAAGCCACAGAAGTAAAATCTTGTGTGGCTTTGATTCAGCAGTTTGGTTGGGTAGATAAGAAAATTAATAGCAGGGAATTAATTGTGTGACAGGACAATTAGTTTGGTTTATCTGATGATGGTGCCCTGCATCTGTGTGCAGGAGGATATTGTGTGGCTATGGCTGCTCAGAGTAAGCCCTGTCTGCAGATGCTCCCAGTAGTGCCTGACATGACAGAGGGGACAGCTGCAGCTGTGGACACCTTTTGAGGGCTTAGCTGGTGGTCAGCTCTGGACCCACACAAAGGTTGTCTGTACCCTCCGAGACAGATCCAGCTCATGGTATGGACCTGATGTTTGCCCAGGACAGGGTTAAGTCTGAGACAGGAGGAGTAGAGTGAGAAGGGGGGAGCTGAGCCCTATTAAATGGAGCTGAGAAGAAAACTTTCCCTGACAGTGGCATTCCTGTGAGATGATAAACTTTGCTGACAAGTGGAGGTCCCTGTCAGGCTGAGTTTCTGGGTGCTTTCGACAGTACATGAATGTGAGATGACCTAGTGAAACTCTCATCCTAAAGACTGAAGTCTTGAAATACTTCCTTTCGCACTTACTGAGCTGTTGTTTTGGGTTTTTTTTTCTGCAAGTTATAGGTGTAGCAGTGGATGCCTCCTGTGATATATATTCGCTTTGATGTGTGGAGAGGAGCTGAATGCCTCTGCTTTCCTCTTTGCAGAATGGAAATGGAATGCATTGATTGCTTGTTGATGTGAATAATGGAGACCCACCAAGATCAATGCACATCAGTTTTTAATGTCAGTCTTTTATGAATAGTAATAACACAGACATGGTCAACCTTGAAATAAAGAAACTTTATAGAAAAAATTAATGAGATTCATTGGAAAAAGATACACAAATCTTGATTTGAGGAGGTCGGACTTTGAAATGCCTTGTAAGAGTTGTGTGGTGCCTCTGTTAACTTGTGCTGACAAAGTTAAACTCTTAAACAACCTAAAGAAATAAAACCTCCCAGAATCCATCTGTCATTTATTCCGTTGGGTCCCACTTGTACAGCAGGAGTTTGGGGTGAAAGTGAGAACAGGTTGCAAGTGAGGATTGGAGCCTACAGAAACAAGTAGATGAACTGATCCCATAATAAGGCCGCTAAGCGTGACAGAGAGGCACTTCATTGCCCCCTATTTTTCAGCTGTGTGTGGCATCTGTTGGGGGAAAAAATGCAGTGACAGTTTTGCACTGGCTCTGAGCCACTGATTTCTTCCAGCTCCTTGTGGAAGAGCCAAAGAAAGCTTCAGAAATGTCTCCTAGCAGCACGTCCAGAGGGGAGCAGTTTTTAGCGCTTCTCATGCTGAAAGCTGTTTCCCCTTTGAGACTAGAGCCAAAGATAGAACAAATGAGCAAACCTTTCATAAGAAGTGAGGGGTTATGGATGTTTTCTTTGATATTTTCTTCCTCAGCACAGCCATTTTCTTCCTAAAACTTCCATGAAATGTTCAGTCAAAGGCTGGAGAAGTATTTAATGGCTGAGACCTGTGCTGACTGTATTTCTCAGTGAGATGGGGGAAAGAAAGAGGAAGAAAAGCTTGACATGTAAACTCTTTCAGTTTTGGCCAGGGTAGGTTGTTGCATTATACTGGCAATACCATTATAAGCAGGAGTTTCTCCCTTCCTCTCTCAGGGTGTTTGCAGGGGATTTCTAACCAGCCTATTCAGTGCAGTGAGAAATGGCTATTTTGAGGCAGCTCTTTCATTTCCCACGGGCTGTACCACAACTGCTTGAGGTCCCTCACTCCAGATGAGCGAGCCTTCTCCCCTCGGTGTGCGAGAGCTCTCACTGGCTGGGGAAGGGAGGAATGCGCTGAGGTCCCTTCGTGCAGAGCTGCTGTCTGCTTTCCAGCAGGCAGCTTTCCATGAGGTCGTGAGCTGTACAGCCTGGAAGTTGCCCTGTGGTTGGTGTTGTGGTCACTGGTGCAGCCAGGTGAGGAGAGAACAGGGTTTCTCCAACCAAAAAGCCATTGGACTCCTTAGCCCTTGCTGCTGGTCCCTTGCAGTGGGCAGTGGTGTCTGGGAGCCAGGTAGTCCTCTGAGGTGCTTCAACATCTTTTGTGAGCCCATGTTGCTTCTCTTGCCCCTGCAGCACAGCCTTTGCCTTCTGATGGGTGAATCATGGAGTGTCTCTGCACGCCTGTCGGATGAAAAGAATTGCTTTTTCCTCTCAGTGAGAGGTGGCCTTATCAGGCTGAGCTGCCTCAGGGCTTGTCACAACAAACCTGCTACATTGGATTAGCTCCCATTTCTTCACATGAAAGGGCTGTGTATGCATATACATTTCCTTTAAGATTGAATTATTTGATATCTGGAGCTACAGTTGTTCATCTCATGGAGGACGGGTGTTGCTCTCATGTGAAAGGGCACTCTCGTGAAAGCCGCTCCATGCCTTTGAACAGGGAAGTACTCCAAGGGCTCCTCTGTCCTCAGACAGAACTGACTGAGGATGACATGACTGGGGCCTCTTAAATCCTGAGTGATGTAATGTAGGGGGATAGCGAGCAGTTGTTTGGTTTTGCACTTACCATGTCCGGGGGGAAAGCAAATTAAATCACCAGGCGCAAAAAAGGCAGCACAACTTTTGTAGTGTATAATTCAGTTTACTGCTGCGGGGTGCTTAGGGTGCCAAAATTTCTGTGGAAGCAAGAAGCCATGAAAGTGCATTCAGCTCAAAGATAGCTGTTTTGGTTTGGGAAGCTGGGAACTTCCCAGAGGAAGAAGCATTTGCTGTTTGCACAGCTGCTTCTGTTCCTCCACCTTAGCTACTGGCCAGTGTCAAAGACAGGTATGGGAGCACCTCACCTTCAGTAGCTGGATGCAGGAGAGTGGCCCTTGTCCCGGCTGTGTTTTAGCAAGTGATGCCACTGCTCAGTCAATGAGGGATTTGATGAACTGCTTCTGTAGGGTACTGAAGATGCCATGTACATGTGCACTGAAGCAGGGAGCATGTCTCAGGAGACTCAGAGGAGGTGTGGGGAGCCCAGCACAGTGTCTCTAGCCTGGCAGGCTCTTGGGTGTTAACAGTGGATGGTGCCTCCCGGGCACCGGTGTGGGGTTGATGTGTGTCCAGAGCCTCACTGGTGTGGTGTCTCTTGCCACTTTTTTACCATGGCTCTGAAAATCATCAGCCTTAACAGCAAAAATTCATCTCATGATGGAAGGCTCCGACAGCCTCTCAGTAGCTATCAGAGCGTTCTGGTGCAGAGCTCTCCCTAAAGGTCACTGTCTCTGCCCTGTCCTCTCCACAGTGTTCTGTCAGCCCTGCTGCAGGAGAGCAGACCACTGCTGAGTTGCATAATCCCTAAGTACAGTTTTGAGATCTAATCACACATGTGCCTGAAGGCTGACACCAGGAAGTAATCTCCCTGCCAGGGATGCTTCTCACTCGGTTTGCATACACCACTGCCTTTTCCACGGTGATTCTGCCTCCCTTAATCCCCATTCATCATTTCTGCTTTTTGGAGAAGATTCCAATGCTTTCAGCTGGAACACGCACAGACTACTTGTCCTTTTCATCAGACCATCTGTTCCATCTGGACTTCTGTCCGTGCAAGAAGCAGTTGGCACCATTTACATCTTCCAGCCAGCAGAAAGTCGCCTCTGTGTGAGGCAGAAACTCCCAGGACATTCAGAAACCCTCCCTTCTGTCATTCTGCCCTTCAGATAGCACTGCTCTCTAGCTCTGGTCATACTTAACACAGTGAGGCACCTTATTGACATCTTCAGTCTTTTACCATCTTACACTGCTTTGTCAGTGTTAACATCATCTGTCTTGTCGCCGAGACAGTTATTCCTCTCTTCTCCAGTCTTCTTCCCTGGCAGGCTTTAATCATCCCATGCTGTGTCAGTGGGGTCGCAGAGCATGGGGACAGATGTATCTGCTGGCTCAATGTCATTTCTGGTGTGCAGACCCTGTGTTTGAGGTGCCATGTTAGTGGCTGGTTGTTTTGTGTTTCAAACATGAAGTTGTAGGGGCTTGGGTAGGCGACTCCCACCTGTGGAAAAATGCCTTCCCCTTCCACAAGGAAAATGCCAAGTGTGTGGATTCCAGGTTGCGTTGCTGGCCCTGTGTAGCTGGCATGAGATGGAGTATAAAGGCATGTTCTGTCTTAAAAATTTGCCTGTATCTCTTATGCATTTCTCCTGACCCCCCCCCCCCGACAGTTAAAGTCACTCATGATAGAAACAACACATTAGATTGATTTAACATAGGCAACGATTAGCAGGGTCAGGATGCATTTAAACAATAGCCTTGGCCTCATGTGAACCCCTTTCACCTAAAAGGAGGGAGGCAGAAACAAGAGGTCTGCCCGGAAGCCAGCGTGACTTACACACAACCAAGTGTATCCTCTGCAGAGAGCAGCTCCCTGCCCTGATCACCAGTGCTGCTCCCCTGTCCTGCAGCCCTGGGCACAGGCTGCTGGATATGAGCCCGCTGCAGGGCCCACCAGGCTGTCGGTGGGGAACTTGGGGCAGCAGCACAAGAGGAGGTTTTGCAGGCCAGTGGGAGGCTGAAGCTCCTGCCCCTCACCTCAGGACTGAAGCTCCCCTGTCCTGAGATGCCCCATCGGGGTTCCTGGCATTCCCAGGCAAGCAGCCAGCTCCCTGCTCTGTCCCACCCATCCCTTGGCAGGGGTTCTGGAAACACTGCAGCCTTCTCGACCTGTTTAGATTTTGGCCTTCTTTTTACACTGCTTTTTCCTGGCATCCCTGCGAAGGGCCTGTCAGGTCATGCAGGCTGCCTGCTGTTAACCCTCAACCTCTCGGTTCAAACTGGGGCAGTGCTTTGTGACCTGCTCCCTCTTTGGGGCACATGGTACCCCAAAAGCCCAGAGCATGAGATTCCAAGTCAATGGAGAGTTTGATGTGATGAGCCACGAGTCTTCTGGGTGGTCCAGCTCATTCTTCCAGTGACAGAGATAATCTTGTGCTTTGCTGGGTCCCTTGTGCTGGTGTTCTCTGTGGTGCTGTAAAATTGGCTGATGCATTGACATAGCACAAGGGATTGCAGCATTTCCAGCTCCTGGTGCTGACTCCCTCTTCCTTTTTGCAAACAAGATTGGTGCAAAGAGCAACTGGGCTTGTGCCTCTTCTGGCTGTAACTGGCGTTATTTCATGGTGCAGCATAGCTCAAGGTGTGCATTGACTTTCAAACGTTAATGAATCTTGCTGCCTCTAGAAAGATACCTGATACATGATCATGGCAATCAGAGACTGCTCAGTTCCCAGAGCAGTGGATGTTTTCCCTGCCCTGTCTGTTGTGTGCTTCAGCCTTGAGTAAGAAAAGTCTCTTCTGAGGCCAAGAGAGAGGAATTTGCCTGCTTGTAGGGGTGAGGCTTTGCGATTTGAACAGGGGAGGGTGGAGAGGAGATTCTCCTTGTTGAACTGCACATTTCATGGAAGTTTGGATCTGTGGCAGAGCTGTAAACCTACCTAAATAAGAAGCTCTTTTCTTCAGAGCAAAGTAGGAAAATGATGAAGTTGTCTTGGTTGGGAGCAGAGGGCTTGGGGTGGGAGGGGAAGGCTGCTTCAGCCAGACACAGGCTCCCTGGGGTCCTGTAGTGGGCTGGAGGAGCAGCCTTCACTTGCTTGTCCTGAAGTTCCAGCAAAAGCCAGCTGTGCTGCTCAGAAATCCCTGTTTTCCCCAAACAGAGCACCCCTCCCAGGGCAGCAAGCCAGGCTGCTCACAAAGGCAGATCCTTGGAGCTCAGAAAGCTGACCCCGATGGCAGAGCATGGTAAGGGAGGCTGCCCTGTGAATGAGTGCATGGACGTTGTGTTTTGTTCTTCCTGGGATGTATCTAAAACAAAATTTAAGACTGGGATTTGTCTCTTCCTCACAGACAAGGAAATAGTTCCCTGTTGATAGATGGAACCCAAATTAACAGCTCAGTGCCGCAGAGCTTTTGGAAGCAGATTCTGGAATGTTGTATAGTGTGTAGCTCCTAAGGTATGGAAACCAGATAGTACAGAAAATGTCCCCTCCCAGTCTAGAAGGCTGATCCCCACTTAATCAGCTGTGAGTACAAGAAACCAACTGCCCAGCTGGCTGGAGGACCAGAACCAGTTCTCATTGCTTCTGCACAGGAGGAGGCTATTTCAGTGGCTGCTTGTTAGAGACATTGATCTGGAGCATCTTTATTTGGAAATGGCAATAAGCCCTACTTTTTAATGAAAACAGCATCTTCTGTAGTGTGATTATGCATTTATGCAGGATCTGAACAATGCTTTCCCCTTTGCTTTTTCACCTCTCCCTTTTCATCTCTAATTTCTAACGATCTTAATGGCCATTAGACTATGAAATGTAATTTGCCTGGAATACAGACCTCTCATTGTACACAGCTTTCTGTTTGCCAGATGATCCTTTTGGAGCATGAGATCTGCTTTCAACTGCTACAGTTTTACCTCTGTTAATGTTTGGAAGCTGAAAGGCCAGGCCATGTTAATATTCAACTGAACATTTCAGCACTCTTTTTCTCAAATAGGGGAAACTGGCCTTGGCAAGTCCACCCTCATGGACACACTTTTCAATACCAAGTTTGAAGGTGACCCAGCATCTCACTCACAGCCTGGGGTCCAGCTGAAATCCAGTACCTATGACCTGCAGGAGAGCAATGTCAACCTCAAACTGACTATTGTGAGCACAGTGGGCTTTGGTGACCAGATCAACAAAGAGGACAGGTGAGTGAAAGGGGAAAGAGGCTGTATCATGACCTGATTTTCTCATGCAGGGTCTCTCCTTGTGCCCTAGTTGGGTCAGACTGCGCTGTGAAGTTTTCCTCCTTCCTTCTTATGGATTGTCCTTGTCATCTGTTTGGGATGAGGACGGGTAGAAGAGCAAGCAGAGGCTGTGGTGTGTCAGCAGTGCTCCAACTATTAAAGCATCTTTTCTCATGCTGTCAGATCAATATCTGCCATGCTGACAGCCTTCTGCCCAAATTCATCTGGTGGGAAGAGTGGAGAGTTTCAGGGCATCTGTGCTTGTTTCCTTGTGCTGTGCTGACCACAAGCTGCCAAGCAAACCACTTGGCTTAACAGCCACTTCTGGCAGGGCTCTTCCACGTTGCAAAAGAAGCATGATGAATGTGCACTGAGATACCCTGGGGAAGTATCTCTGGCATCTCATGACCCAGCGTGGCTAAAGCATGGTGGTTAAAGGGTGTGCGGGTGGTATATGCTTTGTTGTGAGTCTGTTACGTTTTATCTTTAGTTCTGAGATGCACTGATGCCCTTTACATTGTGAATCTGACAGGCTCTGTATTTTTGATGACCTTGCACCCTTACATTTCAAAAGCATGAGAGTCCATGGTGTGTCTCCTGTCCTCTGCTGAATTTCCAGTACTGTGTTTTGTCAAACCGGCTGCTAGCATCTGCCATAGGACCACATCTCCTTGTCAGTCGTGCAGCTTTAGAATTCCTTACTGGTGGGGAGGAAGGGAGATTGAGGCCGTTGGTCTCAGGAAGTGAAATCTAACCAGTAGCACTGTCTCTTTACCTCTTTGACTGTGAGATGTATAGTCTTTTCTTTTTTCCTTTCATCAAAGCTATAAGCCCATCGTTGAATTCATCGATGCTCAGTTTGAAGCCTACTTGCAAGAAGAACTGAAGATAAGAAGGGTCTTGCACAACTACCATGACACCCGGATACATGCTTGCTTGTACTTCATTGCTCCAACAGGCCACTCACTGAAATCTCTGGACTTGGTAACAATGAAGAAGCTTGACAGCAAGGTAGGCTTGTTTAACTCTTACTGGGC
Organism: Bolborhynchus lineola; assembly: GCA_025448015.1. NCBI lineage: Eukaryota > Metazoa > Chordata > Aves > Psittaciformes > Psittacidae > Bolborhynchus > Bolborhynchus lineola. The sequence continues at coordinate 15,435 of JAOEHX010043903.1, forward strand.
AGGTTCACCGTGTGCTGCTTTTCCAGAGCACATCTCCCCTCCTCGAATAGCCCTTACACCAGTGGAGATGACTGGGTTGGCAGATAAACCCTGTATGCTTATGGAGCACTTCTAAGTTTTTGTAAGTTGTGTTGCAGACTTGGAAAAGCAGCGTGGAGCAAAGCTGAGGACTTCTTAACTGCTCTGTTCTTTTCTAGGTGAACATCATTCCCATCATTGCCAAATCTGATGCCATTTCCAAGAGTGAGCTGACCAAATTTAAAATTAAAATCACAAGTGAACTGGTTAGTAACGGGGTTCAGATCTACCAGTTCCCAACGGATGATGAATCAGTGGCGGAGATAAACGGGACAATGAATGTAAGTGACATGGTGCTTCCTCTTCTCACAAAGCAGCACTCTTGCTGTAACAGTTGGTGGCCCATATTGGGGTGCTTCTTAAATCCACTTTCCCTCTTGTTTTGTGTCCTAAAGCCAGAGGATTGCACAGGCATCCAATCCTTGTAGTGTCAGCCTAGGCTGTCAGAGCCTTCTGGTTGGCTATTGCTTCTCTGGTGGGCTTTTCTAGTCAGACCCCACACACAGTCTTTTTGACCCCTTCCTTGTCCTAGTGTGTATCTATTGAGGGACATGTAGGAAATCGGACAGATAATGAAGCTGTGCAGGGCAAGGACAGTCTTTGTTCTCCTGGGCTGATGTTTCCTGAAAAGCCCTGCTTCCAGGGGTCTCCTCTTGCCTGTGGCTGTTCTTTGCCACAGGGACCACTGATAATCCTTCTTGACCACATGTACAGGAGTGTTTGTGGACAGTGCTGCTGCTCGTGTGTGGTCTGTCTTGAAGGCAAGAGGAACTACAGCTGTAAAAATAAGGTGACAAAGTATTCCTTTCAGAGCTGGCTAGGGGCATTTCCTTCATGTTGCGGTGTGGAGGCTGTTCCCTTGAGACAGCTTTGTTTCCTCACCCTCCAGTGTTTTGTATCTCCCTGCCCTTTGCAATGAGGCAGCCTTCTACTGAAAATCAGCTTCCTTCAAACCTGGAAGACCACTTTCCTTTTCCTGCTGCTTGCCCTCTCCCGTAAAGCAGGTTCAGCTCTGTGCTGGCCTGTGTCCCTCCAGGTGCTGGTGTGTCAGCTTGATTGCAGAGGTAGCTCAGGATGGGAAGTGACCCAGAAGGCTGCATTGCACAGAGCCTTTGCATGGCCCTATCAGACTGACCACCAGCCCCACTTACTCTACGTAGAATCATAGAATCGTAGAATAGTTAGGGCTGGAAAGGACCTTAAGACCATCCAGTTCCAACCCCCCTGCCATGGGCAGGGACACCTCCCACTAAACCATATCACCC
>JAOEHX010043903.1:16877-27776 GCA_025448015.1 Bolborhynchus lineola
TGAGGTCTCCACACAGCCTTCTCTTCTCCAGGCTGAACAGCCCCAACTTTCTCATCCTATCTTCATACAGGAGGTACATGTCCCATGCGAGAGGTGGGAGGCTGAGGCATGAAAGCTGAAGAGCCCATCTTTGTGAGTGTTTGCAGGCAGTTTTGCAGTATTTAAGGTTTGACTGTATGAGCCACACTCCAAAAGCAGGAAACGTCATCTCTGAAATCTTTTGCTTGTACCAGCTGTTATAAACTTGTCCAAGTTTTCAGATAAAATGTAGAATTAAAACTTCATTACCTGCTCTTGGGAGCAGTCCAGGGTCACTGGTCATCCATATAGGTGGGGATATCCGTATCTTGGGGCCCTTTTTGTTGTCCAGAGATCAACTTGCTTTAAAAGATTGTAGCCAACAACTGTCACTGCACAAAACTCAGCAGAAGAGGTGGGTGCGGGGAGTTGGCAACTTTCTTTTTAAATGCCAAAGCCTTGCACTTGACTTCTTTGCAGAATGCAGTATATTTCCCAGGAGCAAGTGGAGGTGGGGAGAGATCTCACTTACTGCACAACAGATATGCAGCAAAGTATGATGGCAGTGTCTGAGGGTTTGCTTGGCAGCCTGAGATTGGGGAATGAGTGTAAGGTGTGGTCTTCTGAGCCTAAAGAGGTGTTTGGAGTGTTTCTGTTCTGGCCCTGCTGAGCTTGCACTGGGTGAGTGTCTTAGGCTTGTGATCCCTGGATTTGGCCTCCTTTGTCCTCAGGCTATGCAACCATCTAGCAGTAGCTGCACGTAGCATCAACATCAGGAGGATTTGTAAATCCATTGGCATTCCTTTGGGTTTCTCAGAAACAGTTTTGAGTGCTGTGGGATTTGAGAGGGGAGGTGCTAAGGGTGATCTCAACACAGCTGCAGGACGCATGAGGTTATGGAGTCTTAGTACAGGGCAGGCTCAGCACAGCCCCAGGGAATGTAGAGTCCTTCCCAGCTCAGCCTGCAGCAGACCTTTGGGCATAGGTGGACGTGGAGGCTGACCCCTGCAAGGTTGTGTTCAGTCCTTCCTTGACACAGCTGAAGCGACTGGGAGGAAAGAGCTGTTACACTGGGGATGAAGGACAGATCTCATGATCCAATAGAGCGATGTGTCTTGTGCTCCCTTGTGAGCTGAGGGAGTGGTGAGGGGATAAACTCAAGAAGGCTCCAAGATCTCTTTATTGCTTCTGTGCTTGTGCAGATGTTCTCCTCAGCTACGGCAAGCCCTTGGGACAGCACTGCAGTCAGAGCCGCGCAGCATGTTGTTTGAGCTGTCGTTCTGATGCTAGTCTTGCACTGGCTCATCTCACCTGAGACCCCGTGGCTGGGAGGATCAGCCAGGTAGAGGATATAGAGTGATAGTACTAACAAGGTTTCCAAAAAGACCCTTCCTTTTTCCCCTTGTCTTGGGCTGGTGGCCAGTAACTAGACTCCCTGAGATTAGCGTGTGCATAATGACTGTCTTGCTCAGTGGCTGTGCTAATCTCTGTGTGCTGGCAAGGCAGCCAGAGTTGAGAGAGACTGACGTGGGTATCACTAAATGTGTTCCAGGCCCACTTGCCATTTGCAGTGATTGGGAGCACGGAGGAACTGAAAATAGGAAACAAAATGATGAAAGCTCGTCAGTACCCCTGGGGCACTGTGCAAGGTGAGTTGAGCCCTGGGATTTTCATGGCACGAATGGTGACACTTCTGCCAGGAGGCAGTGGGCTCTCATAAGAGGAGCAAGGCTCTGCTGGGCTTTCAGTATCTCTCTCGGAATTATCCTTTGTTAAATCCTTGTGTCAGGCCTGTAGTGACAGTTTTCTCTGCTCAGAAGGGCTGTTAACCTATTGGAGGAGTAGACAGGTGGGGGAATGTGGGAAAAGACCTTTGTTTCTGCCCTCATCTTATCCTTATGTCTTCTTAGTGGAGAATGAAGCTCACTGTGATTTTGTGAAGCTGCGGGAGATGCTGATCCGTGTAAATATGGAAGACCTTCGTGAACAGACCCACACACGCCACTATGAGCTGTACCGACGATGCAAGCTGGAAGAGATGGGTTTCAAGGACACTGATCCAGACAGCAAACCCTTCAGGTAGGATCCCTGAGGAGACAGGAGAGCTTGAGAGAAGCATTGTTGGATGCACTGCACGTGTGTGTGTGTGTGTCCTTGAGAGAGCATGTAAAGAACCAGTGCAGCAAGAATACCTGCATGTCAGATAAATCCAGACTTTAGCAAAGGTGCTGGATGAATGAGAGGTGAAAACCCAGAAAGCGTGTTTGTGATTGACTCTGAAACTGCAAGTGTAGGAGTAGAAATGTCTGTGCTGTAGGGATACAGCAGTGTCCCTCTGAACTAGTGCTTGTTGTCAGTTGGTCTCTTTGAATTGCCCAACATTAAACATACAGAGAAGCGCAGTAGCTTATGGGCCTCGGGAAAGGTTGGATAAAGGTGGCCTCTGGCATGCGTGGGTGGGTGAGTAGCATGCTGTGGACAAGCAGTATTCATGGTAAGGGCCTGATTTCAGAGGCTCAGGAGAAGCCGTGTTTGTCCCAAGTCATGACATTGGACTTCCCTTTCTTCTTAGCTTACAAGAAACTTATGAAGCCAAAAGAAACGAGTTTCTGGGAGAACTGCAGAAAAAGGAAGAGGCAATGAGGCAAATGTTTGTCCAGAGGGTCAAGGAAAAAGAAGCGGAGCTGAAGGAGGCTGAAAAAGAGGTGAAGACTGCAGTACTAGTCTCTTCATGGTTGTGAGTGATAGATCTACTCCCAAGCAGTTAGCTGCTACCAAAGTACTTTCTGCAGAGTGTGGTTTAGTATTTTCTTAATAAGAAGTCTAAAGTTCAACTTGGGATCATGGGGACATTAAGGTGTTCATCCTGTAGGACAAAACTAGATCACAGTGTTTGTAGTGTACAACTCACTGCACCATGAAAGTGCATAGTCTTGATTCTGATGGAGAGTGACAGTGTGGCAAAATTCAAGGAGAGAAACAGCCCCAGATACAAGCTTCTTATATATAAAAAAACACTAATACAACTTCCTGAGCATTGTGAAAAATCCATTAATTTACTGGCCTTTAAAGCAGAATAAGGCCCCTGGAAATGGATTAAATATTTTTTTACCATTATACTATCCCAATCCTCTATTAGTCTGTGCAATAGTGCATCACTAGAACACTGCCTGGTCTGGAAGCTGTTGTGGAAGGAGATTTTTCCGTGCCCTTTTTCTAAGCAGTGTCAGCTCAGGAGGCTAGAAATGATGTAGAGACCAAAGGAGTGTTGAAGGCTCAGGTTTCACATAGTCCTTCCATCTTCCTCTTTTCCTGTGAAGAGAGTATCTGGTAGTGCTGGGTCGTGCTCACCTCTCTCCTTTTCCTCCAGCTGCACGAAAAGTTTGATCGCCTGAAAAAGTTACATCAGGATGAAAAAAAGAAGCTGGAGGACAAGAAAAAGTCTCTGGATGATGAAGTAAATGCATTTAAACAAAGGAAGACGGCGGCTGAATTGCTCCAATCTCAGGCTCAGCAGGCTGGAGGATCGCAAACTCTTAAAAGAGATAAGGAAAGGAAAAAGTAAGTTCGTAACTTATGGTATTTGCTTTTGGGAATGATTCTCCTTTACTGTTTTTCTGGGTGTCTCTGTCTCCCAGCCTATCCAGTCCTCATCAAGGGAAGGTTTGCAGACAGATTTAGTCCCTGGTGAGGCTGAACAGTACCTGGAAGCATTTTACTTTTAGCTGTCATCCTGAAGAACAGGGAGCACTGCTGACCTCCATTCTTGCTTGCTGGCAGTGTGGGAGAGGATGAGCTTGTTTTTACTCCCCAAGATTCCAGGCTCCTCCCTTGGTCTGACAGTGCTTGTAATGAAGTGGAACAATACTGGCTGCCAAGGGTAGGGTGTGGAGAGTAGGGATTTCCCACTGTCCTCAGAGGGGAGTGTTTCCTGTCTCAGGGTCTTATTTGTATAGGATGGGAAAAAGGTTATACTGTGGAAATTGTGAGGGCGACTAATAGTCTTGAATTCTGGAATCTGCAAAATGAGGGGACAGGTCATAGCTACTTGTTAGTGCTTGTACTCTTCTCCAGCCCTGAAGCAGCTTTTTGCCCTCCACAGAAACAGTGAGAGATGTTGCATGGCTTTAGCAGGAGTTCCCCATGCCAGGGACTGGTGTGACAGTATCCAGCCCCTCATCAGGGTCCTGTGATCTGTGCTGTCTGCAGTGCCCATGCCAGGCTCCTGATGCTCCTCAGTTGCTCAAGAGCAGCCAGCATTACAGGTGAAACAGTACTCCCAGTTCACACAGCAACGAGCAGTTCCTTTCCTTCTCACTGTGGTATGTTTCCCAAAATGAAGTGCCGTGCCACCTTAGCATGTGTGCAAAGAGCAGTGCACAGATAAAGAAGGGTTTGGTTTCTGTACCACTGCCATATTCCCCTCTCTACACATCCCTGAGGCAAATCCAGAATACATCTTGCCTGCACGATGCAGTCTTAAGTACACGGAGAAGTGCTGTTAATATGAACAATATGGCACGTGCTCAAAAAGTCTGTCAGCGAAAATAGCTCTTGGCCGTTAAGCCTGGAATCAAACGAGACAGGAGAGGAAAAACCCAATAACCAGAATGAGATCCTGGTTTAGTTTTGAGCTGGAGCTGCTTCAATGCCAACATTCTTTTGTGATGAGCAATTAGTGCTGCCCTTTTCTCACTTGTCCGTTCCTTTTTCCACTGTGGATTTTGATCTGCTCTTTTGAATTACCTTCAGGGAATTTTACTAGCTTCAAACTGGGAGCCTGGACTGTGTAAGGAATATATAACTGAAGTCAGTCAGGGTAAGGAATGCAGAAAAGGGAGATAGCATGCCCTGTAGTATAAGCAGTCAGTCACTGTGGTCAAGTCGCACTCTTGTTCCCAGAGCAGTTCTGGTTCTGGAAGAGCTCCCTGACACCAAGCACATTCGCATGGTACCATCTGTGTCAATTTAGGACTCTGAAAAGCACAGAAAACTCCATGAAAGAGATAGGTCAGTGCTTGAGTAAAGCTTGGTATTAGGGGGCTTTTCTCTCCTCCAGGAAAACAGCTGTTAGAAATAGTGCTGCTCTCTTTACTCTGTAACTTCTTCATTTGTCCTTAATAGTTCATTTCAGTATTTAGTTCATAAATATCTCTAACAGTCCATAAATTTCACAAGCTGTAGCTAAATTTTATCTTATTTACTAGTAGCTGGCAGTACACTGGCCTTTTTCTTTCACAAGTGACTCTTCTAAACACAAGCTGTGTAATTTGCACTAATCATGACTTAGTTTCTTTTAATTGTTTGTTTGTTAACATTGTTATCGTCATGATTAGCTCTTACACATATGCTGTTTTACAGTTAGCTGCTGTTTGGCTGCATGGTGCATGAGGCACATTGTCCTGGTAAGCGTCATTAACTAATATAGACCTCACAATGGGATCAGTTACAGTTCCTAAAAAAGCAGACCCTGTGCAAGTCCAGAACCGTATAACAAGTGTTATCTGTGCCTTCCTCTGCTTTCACCCTTACTATACATGGTCTGCCAGTCTCTCTCTACATAATGCATTTGTGGAAAAAGGCTGCAGCAAAGTTTGTCTTTAAAGGTTCTGCAAAGTAAAATGCAGAGAGGCTCAGTATTAGGGCATGAAACACAGAAAAATAAGGATTAGATCCTCTTCCTTTTAAACCTTCCCAGCACTTTGTTGGCTCTGTTTTTTATCTTCCATCTCCCTTACAAATAAATGATATTTTTCAGTCCCATAGGCCATGTTGATACTATGGCAACAATTGCTATGGAGATGTGGTACTGATGACAGAACCCAGCTAGCCATGAAAATGTTTTTCCCTTTTCCTTCCCTCCCACCCCTTCAAGTTAGGGTATTAACTTGTGGTTACAGGGCAAGAGTAGTTTCTATCCTCCCCTCCACATACTGACAAATGGTAAAATCTGAAATACCTAGAGCTTTCCTTTGTCCTAAAGCACCAGAGAATCACCAGACTGTGTGTGTATGAGTGTGTGTGTACATATGTATGAGGGGGCATTAAAGAAGCTACCGCCAAGTAACCAAACCAGTATTCACTTGCTGACTAAATATAGTTGATTGTCCAAAACCATGACAGATGATGAGCTGAGCATTTAGCAGATAATGGCAGCACTGAAGATAAACTGAGAGACTTTATGACATTTTTAACAGTCAAATTGGTAACTCATGGACTGAATGTTCAGTTGTATTGGACAGACACAGGTCCATGCTCTTGGGATCCATGCCAAGTGTGCCCATGGCTAGGGTGAGGCTAGTGGTAAATGAGGGCTGTATTCAATATATGAGGAGGCTTGTGGAGGAGATAAGGCCACCTGAAAGGGTTAAAAAGCCTGGCCACATGCAAGTGTCTGCAGCAGCATCTGTTGTAAAATGAAGGTTCATTTAAACTAAGATGTGTAAGAAATGCACCTGCCTGGCAGGAGAACAGTATCCTCATTAGGGTTATTAGTTCAACTGCTAATGACAGTGGTCTACATACAAGGAGGTTGGGTGTGTTTAATTGAGTGGTTTTAATTTGCTGATTCTCTGGTGAGAGGAAAAAGAAAGCTCTCACAGGAATGTCTTGCTTTTGTTAACCAAGGCAAGGGTGACAGCACCCCAGGCTGAGGTGCGCAGGTCTCTCAGAGAAGGAACATGTAGGAACAGCAGCACTTAACTATAAAATACTCTGAAAACTCAACCTCGAGGCCACCCTTCCCTGCAGACAAAACCAGGATATACACTCTCTCCAGGACATGGTCCAAAGTAACTTACGGTCTGCCCTTTAATAGGGAAAAGCCGACTCCAGGATTCCTTCCCTCTTGGCTCTACCAAGGGAAATGGAAAAGCGAGTAAACATTACGCTGTCAGTGAAAGGCATTTGAATTTAATTTCAATGGGATGTTCCACTTAACAGAAGAGCTTCAGAAGGGTCTTGCATGGTCTTGAACTGTAGCTTCCAGTTGTCTTGAGCAGTCTGGTTGAATGAATGTCTCTGCTGCCAACGGTAACTGTGAAACAATGAAAAGAACAATTCTCTGCTTATCGGGCTCTGAATGTGGAAAAATAAGCTCAAAGAATAACAGTGTTCATTCTGGTGCTGAGTATGAAGGCACAGCTAAAGTGCAATTAGAGTGAACATTAATGATTTTTGTTGGTTTTGGATTGCTTTTGGCAGTCCTCAGAACTGTACGCTATTGTGTGCTGGGCTTTAAATCAAATGAAGTTCTTTGTTCCTACTATACAAATGCAGGCAGTGCCTTTTCAATGGACATTTGTCATCGCTAAATTAAATATGTATATATGGTACTTTTCCAGCATTCAGAAAAATACCCTCCATATTGATCCATAAAGTATTGCAGGGCTCCACTGTTTTGCAAGGATACAAACAGGGCACAGTTGATGAGCCCTGTAGCTTGCAAAACTGTGAAGGGATTGTTTTGGAAGATAGATTTGGTTCATCCCATTGTTGAGTGTGTGCGCATGTGTGTGTCTGCATAAAGCATGTTTTGTAATCAAATTAAACCTTACTAACACGTAGCAACAGTTCTTTTTGTGTGTTAGGAAACATTTATATTCTTGTTTTGTTTGTGGGTTTTGTTTGTTGTTTTTTTTTTTTTTTTTGTCATTAATCCATAAAACCATTAATCTGCCTTTTTCTTTCATTTTCAGTTCGGGTTTCCTGTAGAACCTTTCCCTTCACACCAGAAGCGAATGCCCCCACATTTGGTTAACACGCAGCTATGCCATTGTGCCTGTTTGCTCACCTTTACTCATTGCTCCCTTCCTGCGCTCACCATTTTGTTTTAAGCAAGAGTCCACACTGTTGGCTGTTGTGGGTTATGGTTGTTCTTGTGAAGAACTCAGCAACAGCCTACGTGGAACTGGCAAGAGATGCTCATTGCTGACACCTCCTCCCTTTGGGCAGCAGCAGGCTCACAGAGCTAGTGTCCCCTCTTTTCACTGCTCAGCTCTTTGCCTCTCCTCCTCCACATGCAAGGGCTGCATGGCAGCAGAGCCTGGCTGCTTGGTGCTGGGCGTTCAGCGCCTCTGGGGACTGATGCTGCCATGTGCTGGGACATGCTGTCTCCAGAGACTGGCTGCCCTCTCCCCTTATTAATTTGCCTCATTAACGCCTCATTACCCCCCTGCTGCCTTGTGTGACTCAGTTTTAAAGGACTTTCTGACATCCTCACAGGCCTGGGCCTGAGTCCAAACCTCTAGTCCCCAGCCTTGGGGGAATCTCAAACTTGGATCCACGGTCTGCAACTAAGTGTTCTCTGAATGCTGCAGGGGTCACGAAGGATCTCTTGCCTTGTCTCCCTCTCAGTGTGCTGGCCTGGATGCACATCCTGGATCCAATCTCAGGGAAAGCTGGTCACCTTGCTGTACATACCAGTGTTGGTGAAGAAAGACGATGACGTTTGACTTTCTTCTCAGTGTTTCCAACCATTTCTGGTTTTAATGCAAAAATTACTACCTTTTTTTTTTACTTGGCATCTGTTTAGAAATGTACAGGTGCTGGCAGGTTGCTTTTCTTATTTTCTATTCAGCAAAAGCCTTGTTTTACTGCAAGATTTGCACTAAAAAGGAGGGTGTTTTGCTCACTGGGGCCGGGAGTCCACTCTGCCCAAGTGCAACTGTGGTTTGCCTGCAGGTGTCCTCACTGTGTATTTCTGGATGAGTTTTGGTTTTGAATAAAGACTTCAGACAGTGAATTCTGGTTAACATTTACTTCTTTTGTTTTTTGTTTTCTTTGCCCTTCTTTTACAGTAACCCATGGCTCTGTACTGAGTAATTACCCCTGAATACAATGGGCTGGAATGGACCTTCATTTACTTGTTAAATCGGAGGGTCTAATAAAACATGACAGCATTTCAGCTGTGACCTCTCCATGGTGTTTCCCTTGCTCTCCTATATCCTCGTTGTGATTTTGGCTTTGCTATGTACTGGTGGTTATTGCTTTTATTAAACAGTGTAAAATTAGTCCTAAAGAGGCTTAGGATGCTGCAGCTTTAAATCTTACTATTTTTTTCCCCCCTACAATTCATGGATTCCCCTTTCTCTGGCCCCTCTCCACCCAGATAGATAAGGGATGTTAAAATAAGTTCTGTGAGTTATTTTTGCTGGCAAAATAACAGCGCAGATTGAATTTATTTATTGGTGACATTAAATAACACCACCTCAGTTTAATTATCCCACAGTTGAGAGAGAAAAACCTCTTTTTCTCCTTATACTTGGTGTCATTCTCATGACATCATCTATCTGTTTTAATTTGCTTGTATTTTTTCTTTTGCTCATTCATGCTACCTGGATACCAGCATGTAATCCTCGTTTCCACTTCAGACTTGCTCCTTGTGCACCGTGTGCAGGCTGAGTTCCCTGTAAGTGGGTGAACCCACATGTCCTGACCCAGCTGTAAGATAAATAGCTTCAACAAAACCCCTTAGACCCAGGGTTTTCAGGTGATAAGCACACCTCCGACCCAGCTGGGATAGGTAATGCTGGGTTTAGTGCTGAGCATTTCATTAGAAGGGTGGTCTGGGGGCTGCAGAAGCCTTGTGAACAGTGCCTGTGTACAGCACATGAGTCCAGCTGGCTGTGCGCAGCAGCCCAGAACCAGCAATGGTCTGTCTGCCCTCCGTTTCCAGCAGTCAAGGCAGGTAAAATCCTGATTGCAGTGTATTTTCTCAGGTATTCTGTTTCACCATGAATACCGTTTTATTTCCCATAAGTCCTTGACTGTTTTGGGTTTGGTTTTGTTTTTTTAAGCAAGTTAAAATCGTTTAAATATTTACTTCTTTCTTGTATTGTTGACTGTTGGCCTGCTCCCCAAACCAATCCAATCAGTCTGTCAGCGATTTGAGCAACCTGCTCTATTGGAAGGCGTCCCTGCCCGTGGCAGGGGGGGTTGGACCTGGATGAGCTTCAAGGTCCTTTCCAACCCAAACCATTCTATGATTTCTACATTATCTGCTAAAAGAACCATTTAATGTGGGGGTTTTAACCTTCCTGCAGGTCACTGGCTGTTCTTCCTGACCATCTGTGTTACTAGAATGTTATTTAAAGTCTTTTTAGGGACTTTAATGAAAAAAGGTTTTTACCTGTGTGATTTCCTTGAGGTACCACAGGGAGGTGCCATCTTTCCTCTGTCAGCTGTTTCCGTGTTGCATCTCTGTTTCCTGCTTTTTGAATGCCTTTCTCTTTTGCTAATCCTCTTTTTTCTCTTTTTTCCCCTTTTCTCTCTCTGTAGCTTTTTTTAACCTGTTTTCGCCAGCTGCACTGGGTCTGAGGGAGAAGACCGCCACTTGTAGAAGAGTTTAAGGGTCTTACGTCTGGGGAGGGGGGAACAAATCTTCAGTGTTAGTGTCTCGGAAAGAAGCTCTTTTACTGACTTGCATGATACCTAAAATTGAAGTGTCTTGTAATTTGTGTGACAAGACAGGGTAGTACGGGGAAACAGATTGCTTACTTGGGAGTTCGAAGAGCAGCAGAGATGGGATGTTGGGACTAACGATGTAGCGAATACGTTTTCAAACACAGTTACAGGCATATTTTTTTTCTAGTCCTGTCTTTAATAACACAGATGTCACGGGCTTCCATGGAGGGTGAAGCCTGAGGAATATTTTCAATACGCTGTTGTTTGATTGGTTTTGGAAACTGTGCATCAGGGTAGAGGGGAATCTGAACACGGTGCGATGTGCTCTGTTGGCAGCCACGAAATATTTCATTTTAACAAAGAAATAAAGTAAGAAGAACTCTGTGTTGTCGTTGGTGTCCTCCTGCGTCTCACCACCTTAAACAAGCTCCCTCGGCCAGTGCGCGTGGGTCCGGTGGTACTTGGTTTTTGTTTTCC
>JAOEHX010043904.1:5936-49416 GCA_025448015.1 Bolborhynchus lineola
CCGCAGGCGCCGGCAGCTCCTCTGGCTGCGCCTGGGCGGGATGGAGCGGGCAGGCGGAGGCAGCCGGGCCGCTCCGGATGCTCCTGAGCATCAGCCTCCAGCGGGAAGGAGCTTCGAGGCATTGCGGGCACCGCGGGGTCCTTTTCCCGTGCCCGCTGCCGCTTCCGAGTCCGGCGAGGAGGAAAAGGGGAAACGCGAGGGTAGCCCCGCGCGGAGCCGTTCTGGTTATTTAGTTTGGGTCGCGTTTTGGGTAGCGTGCTCTGCCCTTGCTGCTCAAGGACAGTGTAGCTTGGTCAGACCAAAGGTCCGAGAGTCCCAGCGCAGTGTTTGTCAGAGCCCAACGCGAGATGCCGGGGCAGCGGTAGCGCGTGTCCAGTCTCCGAGCTTACCTTCACCTGTGTTGAATACTCTGTATGGCTATTCACTTGGTGAACTTTAACATACGCAGCCCAAATGCCGTCGTACACCTTCATTCTCTACCTTGGCAACAGGACATTTCTCTGTTCCCACTGGATTTTGTTATCTTCTTGTTGCCGCAACGAAATGGGGGTTGTTCTCCCCCTTGTGCTCCTCCAGACTTGAGCCGCTTTCCCACTGCTATGTTAGGTGAAGAGAAGATGTCTCTTCTCTCCCTTTTTCTCTCCAAGTGTTCAGGCTGCCAATGTGATCCATCAGCGCTTGTGTGTTGGGGGCTGTGTCCTGTGGGTCAGGTGGATTGTTCTCATGGTCCATCTCATAGCAATCCTCATCTAAGAATTGAGTTGGAGGGGTGGAGCATTGGCCGAAAGAAAGCAGCACAGCACTAGGGTGTATGTGAGAAAAGTTATGGTGAAAGGTTTGTGAAAGCAAGCCTTCATTCGGGTTTTATTACAGTTCCACTTAAGGGCGATGTTCCTCTTTCTTGTGATATCAAAGTGAGGGGGAGGGAAGAGGAAAGGGGAAAAAAAATCCGACATTCATCTGTGTTTTAGAAAATGCTTTCTGACAAGTTTGATGTGGTTTTATCTAAGGCTGCATTTTGGGGGGAGGCAGGGAAAAGAGACAAAGCTCCTTGAGAAGACTTGGCTGTTTTCCTATTCTGACAGTTTGCTGGATGTCTGTTACAAGAGGAAAAGTCCATCCAAACAGAGTCCCTGGAAGCTTTCCGAGTGTGGGTTGTTTGTTTTGGGGTTGGGTTTTGGTGGTGGTGGTGTGGGGGAGTTTTATGTAAGTAATTCTCCTGTTCTCCGTGCAAGGGTAAAGCTGAAGCTGTGTTTGTGGGGATCACCCAGGCCTGTTAAGCTGATTGCTTGGAGCGATGGTCCAGAGGCAGCAGTAGGTGGTGGGCAGAGCGTTAGTGGGAGCATGCTGCAGTGGGAAGTGAGATGTCACCTTGCCATCTTGTGATGCAAGGTGACAGGGTGCATAAGAAGCCTTTGGAACAAGGACCAAGCATCTTGGGCATTTCTGTTGCCCTGAAGTCCTGAGTCTGCCCCAGTTCCTCAGGAGGGATGGTGCTGTTCTAACTGGCCGGTCTGCACTGCCTGCCAGGACAGCTGATGGTAAGCTGGGTCTTCAGCCCTTCCTGGGGATCAGATGATATTACCAAATGTAGCAAAAAAAAAAAAAAAAAAGAGAGGCAATTGAAATTTTTGGGCGAGTTCGTCACTTTTTCATTTGAGGAGATGTTCTGATCTGTTAAGTTGAAAACTTTCCATGGCATCTTACCATCTGTTTCTTTCTTTTTCAGGGCTGGTTAAAAACTTACGGCTACTTACTTCCATCTGACAGCCAAATGTCAGCCTTGCAGTCGGGCAAAGCTGTGCAGTCTGCAGTTGCCACTATGCAACAGTTTTATGGGATCCCAGTAACAGGAGTTTTGGACCAGACAACTATTGAGTAAGATTAACATAGGATAATTTTGTCTTTCCCTTTCGTAACGCATTGTCATGTTCCCTGGGTGATTATTCCAGCTGTGAGAAGTCCTCAAAAGGAATAGATTTGACTGGCTCAGCAAGAGAAATGTTGATTGTGAAAAGGTGTCCCTAAGGAAAATACCTTTTCTCTTTGCCAGCACTACTGTTTGGGAGTGTTAGGGGAAGTTCTTGTTAAACGTTCTTTTGTACTTAGATGCTCATTGCTGATGCATAGGCAAAGCATGAATCCTGTGAGCTTCTGAAAGCAAAAGACACCGAGGGATTAATTAATTTTCATCTCTGTCCAGATTTAGGTGCAAATCTGGCTCCAGAAATGGCTTTTAATGTATTTCTTAAATAACTGGAGTTGTAGATCTCCATGGATGCTATCTGTGGTGATCTGTAGTTTGAGCCGAAATGAGTTGTAGTCTGGTGACGATAGTCAAGACAATGTAGCTGTGGATGGTTGCTATTTATTGGACATCAGATGTTCTCTGCTGTATGTTGACCATGTATATTGTATATTGTTTGTGAGCGATGATTTGATAGCACAGAAACATTGGTCTAAATCACCATTACTGGAGGGACTTTGTTCTGTGAAGGCAGTTGCCTTTATTCTGCTCTTTGATGTATACTGTGAAATGTGGTGTGCAAGTGGTGCTCTGGCATGGAGCACTGTTGCTGCTACTGTACTGGCTTCTTGTCATCTGATTGCCTGGGTGTTCTGTACTGGTTGAATAGGTTGGCTGTTGGTCTGGACTGAGGGAGCATCTGTTGACTAGAGTAGGATGCAGATACGGTCTTACTAAAGCTTTCTGGGTGAAAGAAGCATCTCATAGTGAGAAAAAAAAAAAAAAAAGACTATGCAAATAATAGAACATGCCTGAGAGTTTTTCTTTTGCTGCTTAATGTTTTGCATTAGCAGACCCTTTTAGAGTGTGCTCTGTCTACTTCCTCATCTCTCCCATTGTGGCGCTCTGATGGCAAAAGGGACATAGTAACAAAAAAGAAGGGGGCACGAAGTAACCAAATAGTGTGAAGAACAAAGGGGTTTGGTTTTATGCCTTCCAGACTACAAGAAGGAAAAACAGGATAAATGAGTGAATTAGGCAGAAAAGGATCATCCTGGACTGGGAGTGCTTCTCCAGTGAATGTAATGTTCCCTCTTTTAGATCACAGGAAAAGCTCCTTGTTCTCCCTTGAGAGGCAGAGAAAATCCTGTTGTTTTGCAGTTCAAATGAGTTGAAAATGAGATGCGTTTTAAAGGTGAGGATTTTCCATCTGATATCTCTGCCATCAGTAACACAGTTTGTAAGTGAATGCTGAAGCAGAGCCAGAAAGCAGTTGGTGTGTAGAAGCTAGCAGTCAGGATGCTTATGAGGGGGAAGGGGATGGGGGAAGAAGGGGCTAAGATATTGGGGTGCTAGTTTGGAAAGTTAGGGAGCTGCTTCTGCTACCCTGTGAGTGACAGGGGAAGGGAGCAAACTGCACGTGGAAGTCCCTGCTTTAGTAAGTGAAAGTATTTTTCTGGAGGAAAGGAAGGTGTTGCCCATGTTTCAGTAAATTTGTATGTGGGCAGGTGTTGATTGCTGCGTGAACACCCAAAGGCTGATGAGGGAGGATGGTTCCCCTCTTCTGAAACTCAAGTCTCCAAAGGCTTGAGCCCTCATGTGCAGCCAGATGTGAGTGTGCTTTGCAGGTGTGAGGTTTTTCTGCCTCCATCTGTCCTGAATCAGTATGTCCATGTTTTGCTTGGCAGGGTGGAGCAGGAGAGCCTCCCTGGAAATTCCATGAAAGGAAAGTAAGGTACTAATTCCTCTTAGTAGTGTGCTTCTAGTTTGAGTTAGAAGGGCATGGCTGGCTGGGCCTTGTTGGGATGTCACTTCTGAGACCTGGTTGTGGAAGCTGAGCAAAAGAAGAAGAGCTGACAAGGCAAACTGGCTCTGAGAGCTCTGAATTACTCAGATATTTGCTAAACTGTTATTTCAGTCTCTGTTATAAGTTTTGGTAATTGCAATTACATATTTTTGTCACTTCTGTCAGTGCTGTAAGTTCTACCCCTTGGAAGTCACTTTAGAATCAGGGTGTGAATTTGATATTTTCTGTGGTTTATTTGTTAGGGCATGAGTTCTGTATGTTCTGTTTACTCTTATTATGGGAGCCTACAGTTTTTCATCTCTTCGCCACATGTCTTCAAACCCCTAGATTGCTCTTTTCTCCAAGACTGGTAACCAAGTGTATGAAAGTTACCATGCAAGCGCTGCCAGCGGAGTGGGTAATGGGAAGGAACATAACCATTGGTGTTCTTTACTGGTACCCAAAAGGAAGGTGGGGTGGAGGTTCATTTGGCAGCGGGGCTGCCTTGAGGTAGGAGGTTAAGTTATGTAGTTTTCTGTAAGGAGAGTGGATGACAGTGTGTAACATGGCCTTCTCATACCCTGCAGCTGACAGTGCCTCAACAAACTTTGTGTCTGCCTGCAGCTGGTAGGTGGAGTTGTAATTTTGCTCTTTCTAGCAGATATAGGCAAAGATATAGTCCTGGGAGCGTGCTGGGAAAGAAGACACAATGGCACCTAACAGAAGTAGTTACTGTTGTGTCCGTTGTAATTGGTCTCATGGCCTGGAGGGAATCAAGAAACAGTCTTGTATTGGAAGGATAATGTTCTTTGTCTTGAGTCTGTTGTGTGGGTCCCTCACTTCAGGATGCAGGACAGAGAGTAGCCACAAGTTCAAGTCTGAATCCTGCTTCAAGTAATTGTGTTGCTGTTTCTGATGTGATGCATTTTGATAAATGCCCTGGAACACAGAAAGGGTTATCCAGACTGCTCAACAGAGAGTGGTGCTCAAAAACCTCAGCTAAAGGAGATCAGTGGCAGCACGCTACAGCTTGGTGATTATTTTGCCATAGATCTGCCCTGCTGAGAAAAGAAGAGATGGCTGGACTTGTACCCTGGCCTATGATTAGGTATGGGCCTGTGTGTCTGGGAAGTAAGTTGAATCAAGGAACTGATCCAGAGAAACATTCTCAGCTTGACAGGAAATACCTAGGAGGATACAAGCTATGGTAAGCCTGACATCTCTCTAGCAAAGTGGTAGAAGCAATGCAGAAGAACACAAATAAAGGACACTTGGAAAAACACAGTGTATTGAAGTTGAAT
This sequence comes from Bolborhynchus lineola, assembly GCA_025448015.1. Lineage (NCBI taxonomy): Eukaryota > Metazoa > Chordata > Aves > Psittaciformes > Psittacidae > Bolborhynchus > Bolborhynchus lineola. The sequence continues at coordinate 10,990 of JAOEHX010043904.1, forward strand.
TAATATGGCTTTTCTAAAAGCAAACCTTAGATGTACCACTTTTCTTTGAAGGTGGCAGCAGTTGTGTGGGCAAGACAGATCTGATTTCTGCAGGTTGCTTAGATTTCTGAAAGACATACTGTACTGATAAATGTAAGCTCCTGTAAGTGGGGAAAATCCATGCCAGCTTCACATACACAGCTTGGGCTCTTGTCAGGTACAGTACAATATGCATAATAGCTCTTCATTTGCTGTGTTCTTGGTGGGGAGAACATGACAAATGACTGCACTGAGATTTGTAAGCACCTATAGTTTTTACATATGGGAAGTGGACTAAGGAAAGGTCTGCTGAACTCAGAGCAGGTATGTGTGCTGTGGAAGAATGTTCTTGTGAGGATGTACAAAGCAAAATGTCTGTTTGGTTTGTATTTAAAAGATGTCCCAGAAAGAAGTCTTGCAAAGCATTTACTGGTGAAAGGAAGATACCCCCTTCCTGAAGGTGTGAGGCTAATAATTTTGATAGAGATGTTCATTGTTTAGGCTCAGACATGTGGGCACACATGGACTACTTGGTGTTGGAGTGCTGCAGTGGATGGAGGAGTATCTGCATTTGAGAGCCAAAAGTTGTTCCCCGGGTGGCAAGGGATGTGGGGGAAGTCCTGCTGAGGAGAGGGGAGAGAATTCAGTGTCCTGTGTGAGAAATCTGCCAGGATGGGCTATGATGCTCTTCTTCTGTGACCAGGCATTTGCGTGTTTCTGGATCCTATGCCTGCAGTGTGTTCTTAAGGCATTGTGTCACAGTGGACACTTGTCTTTGCCATCAGAGTGAGTGGGCTGAATGCATAAAATGCCTGAGGAATGGCAGTGGCAGTGTCCTCAGCAGCAGCCATACAGCAGGCTGAGGGCAGTGCCAGAAGGCTGCAGTTGGAGACTGCTCGTGTTAGTCCTGGGCTCTAGTCTCCTGTCCTGGGCTGCATTGCAGAACCCTGAAGAATGTGTCTGGGACAGAAGGTTGCTTTGCTGGAACCTTGAAGATCTGTAGTTCCTCTGTTCCTCTTTCTGTCTCCTTTTTCCCCTGCTGCCACGTGCAGTGATGGGCAGATTGGTTCCTCCATAAGCCACTTCTGCCTTCTCTGGAGTATGCCCACACCAGCAAGTGAGATAGTATTCTGGGGTACAGTCTGTTTCTCCTTGTCAGAAAACCATTCAGATTGGAAGGGACTTCTTGAGACCATCTGCTCCAGTCCCCTGCTCAAACAGGGACAGCTAGAGCAAGTTGCCCAGGACCATGTCCAGTAGGGTTTGGAATACCTCCAAGGATGGAGGCTGTACCAGTTCCCTGGACAGCCTGTGCCAGGGTTTGACTCCCTCCAGCTGGTGCAAGAAATAAGCAGAATGTCTGTTTAGGCTGGAGGTAAGGGAGGAAGAGGAGAGGACCTGACATCTCTGATAACAGTGTGTGCAAGGGACAGCATTCTTTGCTCTTCCAGTCTGCCAGGCCATGGAAGCAAGAGTTTCCTACCTCATGAGCAACATCAGAAGAGTTAAGGATTGTGTGGGAAGACCTAACAGAATTTGTGCTGTGGTTGATCTGTTCTGGTTGTTACAGGTGAAAGCCTTAGTCTTATCTGGGAGGGTCATGTTAGCACTTGTTCAATCTTATCTAGTAAGTTATGAATTGAAGGGTTTCTTACTGGGGCAGGAGCACTTTAACAGATAGAGAAACGATAGAGGAGGTGATAGGTGAGTTTGATCCCAGTGCACACACACATGCAGTTTTAATCTGGGTTTCTTTTATGGCATTATCATCATTAAGCTCTTGTTAAGCATGAAAGCTACCTGATCTGGTATCTGGTTGCCTGATCTGGTTTCCAAAAGGAAAAAGTAATTCCTTTTGGTATGCTGAGGTGTGTGGGTTGCCAGCAGAGGTGGGTGTACAGCTCTGTGCAGAGAGAGTGAACCCAAGAGAGGGAAGACTGAGCCCCTCTGGTGTTTGCATTGGCCGTCCTTCAGAGGTCTTCCAGTCATCCCTGAATTCTTTCGAGTCTTCCAGACTCCTTGTTAACTTGCTTTTTCTTTCCTTCTTTTCCGTTGCAGGTGGATGAAGAAACCTCGGTGTGGAGTTCCAGATCATCCCCACCTCCGCCGTAGCCGGAGGAAAAAGCGGTATGCGCTAACTGGACAAAAGTGGAGGCAGAAGCATATAACCTACAGGTATAGTCCTGCCCATTTTTGTTTGGGGGAAAAAATGGTCTGTGCTACTTTGGTATGCAGATTTTGTCAGTGCTTTTAAATCGTGGAGTTTCCCTGTAACACCTGGTTGAGGCTTTCATTCTGACAGCGTGGTGGAGGGGAGCACTTTCACAGCACTGGGGTAACTGCAGAATCTTTTCTCAATTAGAAAATAACTGATCAATAAAGATGCTAAATCCCAGTCACCCAGTGTGTAATTTTGACAGGAAAATCCTAGTAAGCCCCATTCTGTTCCCTTAGAAATAAAAGGATCTAGCTCATAGGTTATGTGTCTTCTTCAACAACCCATTAAAGCAGAAGGAACATATTGTCTTAAGGTGTGATACTTTCTCCCTCTAATAATTTACAACTTATTTCTGAAAACTCATTTTTGCAGAGGTTTTACTCTTGCTCATGTGGTACAGCTCATGCTTTTGTCTAGACTTAGATCTGCTGAGGCAGTGTGCTGACGGGGGCTACAGGTATCAAGGGAGCTTTATGTAGTGAGGGTTGTTTCCTAGAGTTGTGTTTTTGTCATTTAGACCTTCAGCGTTTGAAAGGCAATTGCTGAATGATACCAATGGAAGTTTCTGACAATAAAAATGTAAGTTAAATAAAATTAGCCTCCCTCCCCCCCAGTTGAAAGTAGCCTTTAATTTTGTTTTTGGAGGGGGGCAAGGAGTTTGCAGAAGAGTGAAAATGAGAAGTGTAGGCATTAAGGAGAATATATGGGTGAGAAAGGCTAAGACAGAAAGGAAGTATGTGATGAAGAGGGAGAAATATGAGTGACCAGCATGGGAAAGGTGCCAGAATGTGTAGGAAGAGATCATGGTGTGAAGGGAAAGAGGATCAGGGCCCAGGGCACTCTATTGCTTCTACCAAGAGCTATGAGCAAAGAGGAAGAGAATTCTTCAAGTAACAGTTGGGGGCTGCAGAGGCTGGGAAGAGGGACTTGTTCAAAGCTTCCTCCCGTAATCATTCCGTTAAACAGTAAAGGTACTCCTTGTGTATGTGGAGATCTGAGAGTTTGATCCTGCTTCTAACCTATTCTGGGCCTTAGGGAAAACTGGTGTATAATCGCATAAGTAAAGCGTATCTTCAGTGTACGCATTAGCTCAGGAAGCAGGTTGGCAGATGGCTTCACTTCTGCCATTGTCAAACTGCTAGTTGTTTAACTTCCCACTCTCAGTATTTGTAGTGTGCCAGTCAAGTGATAGATGTTCTGTTTTACCACTGAATGTATTGCACTGTCTTCATCTGTCAATCACTATAGTAAGATGAGACAGTTTCATTAAAGATGTTTCCATAAAGTTGTTTCCATGGTAGATATTTCATATTCATAGAATCACAGAATGGTTTGGGTTGTAAGGGACCTTGAAGCTCATTCATACACTGGGTTCCGTGATAATTTCAGACAAAATCTGAAGTAATTTACATTTTTAAACTAGGTTACTTGGCTGTCTGCACCAGGATTTGAAAGGTTGTCAGGTTTTTAGGAGGCGATGCAAGATCATCCCAAGTATTGGGAAGATTCTCATTAATAAATGTAGGATTGTTCTGATCAGGATTGTTGTTCTGTTGGTAACAAAACTTACTTGTGACAGCAAGTCAGGATTGTTGTTCTGTTGGTAACAAAACTTACTTGTGACAGCAAAACTTTTTGTGCACAAAGCAGTGTCAGTGAAAGTAAAGACCCTTCGGAAATGTGTAGCTATGGGTATTTATTGGAATTATATTAATTCTGTAATGTATTCTGCAAATTTACACAGCCCTTCTTTCTCATTCACACAGTGTACACAACTATACCCCAAAAGTTGGAGAGATCGATACACGGAGAGCCATTCGTCAGGCATTTGATGTTTGGCAGAGAGTGACACCACTTACCTTTGAAGAGGTCCCTTACCATGAAATTAAAAATGACAGAAAGGAGGCAGATATTATGATATTTTTTGCTTCTGGTTTCCATGGAGACAGTTCTCCTTTTGATGGAGAAGGTGGATTCCTAGCTCATGCTTACTTTCCTGGACCGGGAATAGGAGGAGATACTCACTTCGATTCAGATGAGCCGTGGACCCTGGGGAATTCTAATCATGATGGTAAGAGCACAGGTTGTTTTTCAAAACAAGGATAAGTTGAATGTAGACACACTGATGGGCATTCCACTAGAAAATACTTGTGTAGTGGAGCTTTCACCTCCTGTACAATGGTTCAGATGGTTTTTAAAACATGTATTCTATCTTAATGGGTCAAGAACTTTATTAGTAAGTTTGTGACTCTACATGCCTCTCTGCACATGTGTGAATGTTGAGGAGGGAACAGGAGTGTGTCTCTGCTGGCTTTTTACTTCTCTCAAGATTCGGACCATAGTTGGCTACAGAAACCGTGGCTCTGGGAGGCGTGTACATTTACACAAGAGCGTGTAAATGCTGTAGCTCATGGAGTAATTAACAAGAGCAATTAGAGTTGGCTGTAATGGTGAATAGAAGGTTAAGAGAGTGAAGACATTTGAATGTCAAGTCCTTTTGATCCATGTTTGGTTTCTTATAGTCCAGGTATGGTCATAATTTGTCCTCCAGAGGTTTGGGCTGGCTGGTTTGCTTAGGAAGACTATTCTTCCTTAAGGACAACTGTTCTCACCATATTAAGCAGTGAAGAGTTTCTGCATCTTTCTAGGTTTGTCTTTCTCTCTAATGGCAGTGAGCTCTTTCTCATCTCATTTCAAACCTTTGGTTGAGGATAGTGATGACTTGTAAAGTTTCAGTTGGAAAAACAGAGTTTTACAGTGGCCTCATAAACTATCACTCCATTTTCTACTGTCTTAATGATCTGGGAAGGGTAATGTGGCTTTAAACCTTTAGGAAATCAAAATCACTATTTGAAACATCTTATGAGGGTTAGAAGTGCACTTGGAATGTAAATCTGGCTTGGTTTTTAAACTGTATAAAAACATAGTAACATTGTTGTGGCCATGACATCTAAGGACATATGCAGAGGTAATGTCTTTGATTAGGCCAGTTGTGTAGTTTGAGGAGAAAAGCTTTCAGGCATGCAAGCCGCCTTCAGGCCTGACCTAAAAGTGACAGCTTTCTTTCAGAATAGAATGCACATTGAGAAGATCCCTCAGTATCTATCAGAGCATCTTTGAAAGGTAACGGAGCTGTCAAGTTCAATGTGGGAATGCTTATTTGTAGGGAAGCATAAATGTTATATTTGTCTTCTCAGGTTAAGAGAAGTAATGTTTCCTGGCATGTTTAAACATAGGCAAAGAAAGAGAGAGGTTGCAGCCTATGGAATGTGAAGGGGGGAAAGTGTGGAGAGTGTGGGAGGCTATGGTGTGGCAGAGAAGCAGTGTCTTGCTATCTTGAATGTCAACTAATTTTTATTCTAGGTTTGTGGCTGGAGGGCAGTCTGTGGGTTTCTCTTGAGGCTCAGAATTGGCAATCAGAGACCATGTGATTACCTTGTGAGAACTGCTTTTGCAGCAGTTGGGTGTGTTTGTGCTGTATCAGTGGTCTGTTGAGTTCAGTCTGGTCTCAGTAGTTATTTGATCTCAACTATGGAGTGTGAGGGTGGCTTGTGTGCTGGATAAGACTTCTAGGGGAAGCTCATGTATGAGACCTGGGAGTGCTGGTATCTGGGAGAGAAGCAAGGTCCTTACAGGAAGGTTTTGACAAGTTGTACAAGTTTTTCTCTTTTTCCACAGAAACAGCTTCCTTCTGATGATTAGCAAGGTTGGGAGGCAGCTTAAAGAATGGGAGGGGTGGCTCTGGGGAACACTTTCTACTGGGTACAATGTTCTAACGTAGATTATTCTGCAATTCTTTGATTATCACTTTTTGGAGTTATTTTTAATAGTTTTTAGGATGTTGTTTGAGAGCAAATGAGTCTGTTTTTATGAGAGCTACTTCTTATGCAGTATCCATGGGACTCTTTCAAAAACATGATGTACTTCTCTGGTGCTGAGTGACTGTCATGAGTAGTGTCCTCAAAATGCATGTAATTGGTATTTGTGGGGTTGGTGGGCACTCTGTGAAAATTGATAGAAGAGTTGAAATTGCCATTTGGGAAGATAAATGTCATTTGTGTATTTTCAACTAACTGAGCTGCATGAATTGGGCAGCAGAGTTACTGGAAACCTCTTTTAAAAGTCACCAGTAAGGATGTTGAGAATGGTGGGATCATATTTGTTCTCTTCACCTGGGAGAGTGCTGATGATAGGGAATGTCCTGTGTTGAGGATGGCAGGATAAGCCTGTTGTCAGAGTATTATAGGTGTACATGTTAAACACAAGGAATTTGGTTCTGCCTGTGTTCTTAGCATTGGTATGCATTGGATGATCCAGGCCCTTTTAGGAGGGTTTTTCCTTCTGCTTCACTATTCTTTGTCATTGGAGCTCCTACTAGCTCAAGGTTCTCACCTCTGATACATTTTACTTTAAATGCTGTTAGCCGGTCTTAAAGAGTTTCTTCTTGGTCAGAGGTTTCCTGCACTGTGATCTGTTCACTGCCTTTTTTCACTGCAGTAAGGTATTAGTGAGGACAGTGTTGCCTTTTTAATAGAAAGTATCTCTTCAAATCAAGGTTTTGCTTGTCCTTATGGTAGATATTTTGGGGCTATGGAGATGTTCAGTCTGGAACTGAGGAAATTGCTGAATGAAAGAATAAAAATACCCTACCAGTAGATCAGTAGCAAAGCTCTCATTTATTCACGTGCAGAAAAGGAACTGTTTTGGCCTTTCAGCCAAAACCTTAAAATAGCCATGAAGTAGCACTGGTATCTTTACTTCAACCCGTAAAATATAACCATGTGAAATACTCCATTCCTGACAAGAATTTGTATCAATTGCAGGAGAAGTGTGAATAGTCTGCCTCAAAGCTTTCTGCCTTGCAACAACTGTAAAGGTAAATTTCTGGTCAGCAGAGCAGGATGCTGAAACTGGCACCATAGGTCCTCAATATTTGGCTGATCTATTTAGTCTGTAGGCTTTCATTACAAACCAGTAAGATCTAAAGCTTTGCTTTTGTAGGTCTGCATTCGTCCTACTGTGTTACTGTAGAATTTCAGTAGAAACAGTAGAAGACAAATTCCAACCATGTTTGGATGCAGCTGCCACCCCACAGAAGATCTGTTGTGGAGTCTTCACCAGCAGTGCAGTTTATTACATGGCTAAAAGTGAAGGATACCACATGAAGCCTCCTTCTATCAGAAAAAGGGAAGAATGATTTGAACAGATCTTTCTATGAAAACTGATTTGTACATGGAGAATGCGATGTATCTTGTTGGTGAAAGCTTCTACCTTGTAAAGATACCTTGTGGTAACCCACTAGGGTTCATTAGCAATTTTATCACACCAGCTACTGGATAGTTGGGATTTATATATTCATCATTCTGCATGTTCATTATTATTACACTGATTTTGCCTCTTTTGGACAGCATGACCATTACCATGTCCCTTTAAATTATGAATATAATCATGATAGCTATGATTCTGTTGGCTGTCTCTCTGAGACTGTAGTAGTAGGGGCACTTGCATCAACATTTCTGTTATCTTCTGCAGTGAAGAACGAACCTGTGTAGGCTTTCAAAGCGAATGCAAAGTTTCCTTCCCCCTGGATATTAGTTACATTTCTATTCATGGACTCAGTTCCTTTAGCCAAGTAATGCTGTGCTTTCAATTCATAATTGTTGATTTATGATCTTAATTGTACTGCCTTGTCTGACATTTCCATAAGCAAGCTGTGGAAGGTTAATTTAGATAATATTTTAATGAGGATGTGCAAAACCAGGTAGGAAGTTGAGCTCCTGGAGCAGTTCTTATTAACTGGGATCATGGGATACGGAATTCATTTGTTGAGTTTTCAAATGAGAATGTCAGTGGGAGCAGCTGGAAGCATGAAGCAGAATACTGGAATTTGGAAGATGATATGGCAAACAGGATGCTACTAAAAAAGGAGTGTGGTTTTACAGCTGGAGATAAATCATCTACGCAACCACACACGAAGGAGCTGCTGGCATGGTCACAGCTGCGGGGACTTTGTCCTGGAAGGAGCTCCTCAATAGAAATGAAAGCAGCTCTTGGCCTTTAGCTTATCCCAGACTTGTAGCAGCAGTGGCTCTGGCTTATTAGGCTTCAATGTATGGGCACTTGGAGACAATTTAAGCCATTTTTGGAGTCACTGTCTTTCAGCAGTACATAGTGTGTGCCTGTTCATGTGTAGCTGCTCGCAGGCCAAGTGGCACAGCATTTGGTTGTGGAGTTACATATCAATGCAGGCAGTTTCAGTATCCCAATTGCTTGTATTACCAGAAGGGACACCAGAGGTTTTTGCTCTACTTTCTCCCAGTCTTGGGCTTTTTTTACTTGAAATGTGCTATAGAAACAGGCAAGCAAACTTTAATCCGTCCATCTCAAGACTCACTGCTGCTGGTGGAAGTTGCTCAGTGTAGGCAGCAAAGCCTGTGCCTGTGTGATTACGGTCGTGATGTTTTAGGTGGAGGGAGGGGACTCAGAGGAATGATGAGTATCCAGCTGCTCCTTTTTTCCTTCGAGATTTGTATTGGTATCCACTTTTCTAGGTTGACTCTCTACTATCTACTTGCAACCCACTTACCTGATTTGTCAGGTGCAGTAAATGATTCAAGAAGGTACAGCTTCCCTCAGCCCCTGTACCATAGCGTATTCCCAGAACCTGGTAGTCTTTCCTCTTGAATGAATTCCTGTTTCCTCTGAATTTTGCCCTGCTTTCTGTCTCATTTCTTTCTTATTTTACCACTTTTTTATGTTTTCTGTGGAAATGCTGGGGGCAGCAAAGGCAATCTATAAAGTAACAATATAATGAGTAATTTGACAGAGTGTGTGTACGCTCAGTGTAGTGCACATATAATCTTTGTGCTATTTGGCTGTTAAATACCTTTTTAATTTTCTTTCTCTGATTTCTCAGGTACAGAACATCTCCACAGCTAAAAAGTTTTGCTCTAACAAATGGCGTTTTGAATCCAGCATTATTTTTCAGGCTTCTGACACTCTTACTGATAATGAGCATCAGTATTTTTCAGAACAAAAATCAGAGCTGCTTTGAAGTTAACTCACGTGTCCTTTCATGCAGAAGACCTGTTGTCTGAAAGACTTCTGTATAGATGGTGGGAGTCAAGTGGGGCATAAATTGTATTAAAATTTCAGTTTATTTTATCTGGCCTTTTTAGGACGCTTCACCAGAACATGCTGTTGGTCATTACTTTTGTTCATTGAAGATCAGTTCAGTAGTCTCTAGAACATATCTACTTAACATTGTATGTTACAGGAATCATACACGAAACATTGGTTTCTTCCTGTAACTGCTCAGAGAGACTTGTTCCCATAAGCCAGAGTTCTCTAAACTCCGTATGCTAATGTTGAACCAAATTTGAGCAAGTAAATAGATGCATGGTTTCAGGACCATGTTTGATTTCAGCCACCACCACATGGCTTCAACCACAGTAAAAAGAACTCAAATCAGGCAACTTAAATCGGCAGAGCTTACAGCCCTGCCATGTCAGTCCCAACATAGAAGGCTGTAAAGGGAGAACTTGCAAATTAATTCTCTACAAAAGTACAGTGAAGAGAGAAGCCACCAGCACATGTGGAAGGCTCCCGGCTTCAAATTCTTTCCCTTCGCTACTGGACATCGTCTCTGTAAGTAGTGCTTTCTTTGTTGTATTTGCTGTCATTATACAAACCTAGAAGTGACATTACAGTAAGGCTCTGCTGGGGCAGTCTGGATTTTTACCTTTTGCAGGATTGGCAGTGCTGGTTGTTGATTCATTAATAAATTGCTGAAATTCCTTTATAAGGATCACCTGTAAATTGCATTTTCAAAGCAATGGACTTGTAACTGCGCCTGACGTTCAGAGTGTTCTATACAGAAAATTACTGCTTTTGTCAGTAATCATTTAATACACTGAGTATGAAGACAGTTCTGTAGGTGCTTGGAATTCTGTTGATTTCTGTATGATCAAAGTAATATATTTTACTTTTTTCCACAGAGAATGAGATACTCTGAGATTCATAGGGAGGAACCAGTAAGGATCAAAATTATGTGTCATTTTCTTAAAAAAAGAAGAAAAACCCCAACAGTTAAAGTGCAGGTCATGAGAATCAAGGTGAGCCTTCCTGTCTTCCTTTATAAAGCGGAAATAGAGGATGTGAAGCAAGCCAAAATGCAGCAAAGCAGCAAACTTAGGAGTTGTTTAAACTCATTTTCTTCAGAAGTAGGAGAGGAAAAAAAAAGAGCACAAGATTTGCAGACAGTTTAATTTGCGTTCTTGACCTAAATCCACCAAGGATACCACTTTGAAGGGGGTTGAATCATCCATCCCAGTTTTCTTAGTTCTCAGTCCTATTCAGTCTTTACAGCCTCATGAGGAGCCTTCTGTGTCAGGGGAGAACAAAGACAGGAAGTCTCCTCTCCTAGACAGAAAACACCCTCTTTGTGGCAAGGGCCCCCTCTCAGAGCTTCCAGAACAGCACTTTCTCTTTTGCAAACACCAGGAGTTAAATAGAATTGCAACTGGACTGGTAAAAAAGAATCCCAAGTAGTGCAGAGTGGTTTGTATCCACGCTGCCTATGCCAGGACCTCTTTGGAGCGCACTGGACCAGCCTTCAGACTGTTTCCAAATCATTTTTGTGGTTACCTTTGAGTTGCACCACGTCTGGGTCAAGTATTAAATTCTGTTTGTAGGCCTTGCTGTATTTAAATACTTTCAAAACAAAGCCACCAGCATAAGTTCTTTTCAAGAATGATGGAATGAAAGTCATATCTACATTTTCTATAGTTTTATGAGAATTCTCTTTTCTTTACCATCTGTTGTACCAAATTAGGGAATGATATGCTAATAGAGGCAAATATGAGTTTTCATTTTGGGATTGGAAGTTCTTTGGTATTGAATTATTATTGAATTGCAACCTACACTTGTGAAAGATACAGGAACATTTTTCAACAGAACACTCTTACTCCACTGAATGTCAGGCTGCTCAGCCTGCTGAAGCAGTCACGACTTCCCCTCTCTCTGGCTGCCCACTTTTGCCTCCACATCACTCAGACAGTTTTGGTCTCACCATTCCAGAGAAATACTTTATATTTTTCTTGTGAATTTCTACAGCAGGTAGCCTTCATATTTGTAGCCATGGCAGATAAAGTGCAGCTTGCAATGTGAATCAGGTCTGTAACGCAGATAACAGGCCTAGTGTCGTGGTTTAAGCCCAGCTGTAACTCAGAAAACCATGCAGTCTCTCTCTCACTCCCCCCTGCTCCCAGGGGGATGGGGGGGAGAATCGAAAGAATGTAACTCCCACAGTTTGAGATAAGAACAGCCCAGTAACTGAGGTATAACCCAAACCACTGCAGCTACCACCAATAGTGATAATGATAAGGGAAGTAACAAGGGAAGAGAATACAACCGCTCACCACCTGCTGACTGATACTGAGCCCAACCCAAGCAGTGACCTGACCCTTCCAGGTAACTGCCCCCAGTTTATATAGTGGGCATGACGTGCTGTGGTATGGCATACCTCTTTGGTCAGTTTGGGTCAGGTGTCTCTGCTTCCTCCTGGCTTCCCCTCCTCCCCAACAGAACATGAGGCTCAGAAAGTCCTTGGTCAGACCAAACATTACTGAGCAGCAACTGAAAACATGGGTGTTATCAGTGCTGTTCCCAGGCCGAAAGTCAAAAACACTGCACTGCACCAGCTGCTAAGAAGGAGGAAAATGACTGCTGCTGCTGAACCCAGGACACCTAGTTTGCACACTATCTTTTTGAGGACAGTAAGGCAAGCTACCCATCTTTGATGGTGATTGGTAGCGTAATGGGGTTCTGGAGGTCTTTGTCCTTTTGTAGTCACTTGATCTCGTGGAGATCATTTTGTTAGTGTGGCTGTGGTCCATGTTCTGTTAAGAGTGCATATCACGCATTCTTCATTCCTCAGTGAACCTTTTTAAAGCACTCTTTAAGAGTTTTCATGAAGTCTGTAGGATGCATCATACCAATTGCTACATTTCTAACAGTAACTGTTTATGAATAAATGAGATCTATATTTCTTTTTAACATGTATTTTCTTTTCTAGGTAGAAAAGCTGTTTTCCACTTCTCATTCGAGTGCAAACAAATGGAAGAGCACTATCACCACTTCTTCAGGGTCTTTAGAAGATTGAAAAGCTTTTCTTGAACAGAGCATGTTTTGGAGGTGAATGAAGGAGTACAGAGAAATCAGATGTTCTTCTGTTTGGTGATTCAGACCTATGAGGTCTGAAGATGCAAGAACCAAGGCATAGCTTAGAGTAGCCCTAAAGCTTCTTTAAGTTGTGCTTGGAAAACAATTGCCTGTACATGGCTGTTGGAGAGGAAGGAATTGTTTTAGTATATTTAAAGCATGCTTAGTTCACACCGTCTTTTCTGTAATTACCCTAGGCCTGCTATTGTCACAGCCAATGATCTGACTTCTTCAGTATCACTCTTTAATAAAATCTCAAAATTTAACCTTTATATGTCTTTTTAGTTATGTCTGAGTAAACTGCAATACATAGATGTGTTAGCATGATACAATTCATAAGGCATAGAACTAATATGACAAAGATCAGAGATTTAGAGTTGCTTTTCTATTATTAATCAGATACTCAATATTATGTGTACTTCTGTGGTCTTAGAAGCTCTGTCCTGGATTTACAGTCCACTGTGTTAGGTGCTCTACAAGAGTCTACCTACACTCATTGCAGCTGTATTTACAGGTGTCATGCTCAGGGATAAATACTGATAGTAATATTATGAACATTGCTGTAACAGTATCGCTGTGACCTATTACTGTAAATGATGGGTATTGAAGTGTGTTGAATGGCAGTTGTGTATCCTATTATGCGGTGACTTAGTAAAGTAAGGAAAAGGTTTTTATATGGATTTTCATAATTAAAATAAATGGAACTGTATGTGAAGGCATGTGCTAGCAGTTTCACAAAGAAAGCCTTTCTCAAGATGTCTGTTTCCTAATTCAACAGCTATTTTTCCAGCTGAAAATGAAAATTGAAGAAGCATGAGGGATGCGGTATATGACATAAATACACATCAATCTGTTTATCTGACTACAGTGTTCTCTGTGTTGTTGCAATAAAACCAGGTGTTTCTTACATCTGCAGGGAACTGACCCCTCAAGAGAAATAGGATGATAAATCTAGAGGTGGGTTTTTGAGCATTCTGTGCTTGCAAAAGGGTCTTGGATTTTTTTCTCCTGTCTCCTCTTCCCATGAAATGTATTCTGTCCACTTGCACCCTCAGAATGACTGAACTGCTTTCAGACTTGGGACCCTTCATGTAGTAGGGTGGAGAAGTCAGATGACATGGGCAAGCTGGAAGGAAGAGAATGATGGATATGTTTCAGATAAGGGTAGAACAAAAAAAGGTGAGGGGCTGACATGGTGGTGAGACATTTTTTGCCAGGGCAGGGGGAAGAAGGAGAGGGAGCTATGTCTGCTAATGCCTTCTACCGCCTTTCAGGAAAGGCTTGAAATGAGAAGCAACCACAGCTTTGAGTATTGGAGGAGCTTCATGCTTAATGCATTTTATACTATGCTGTTGGACATTTTATTTATTTGATCTTGATACACCAAAGTTTTCAGTACCAGATGAGAAAAAATAAGGAAATCCCGATTTGGATTTCCCAAATACAGAAATTCTGGAATTTTAATACATTCATGGCTAAATTTTAGCCCACCTATGGTTTGGGACATTTGTATTTGAACATGTATTTGAAATGCATTTGTGTATTTTAACATATCTTGCATATGCAGATATTTACACCCTTCAACTCAAATATTTAGACAATTTAATCATGGTGTGGTACATATGACCAGTTGAGCACTGTTTGTTACTCACTTCAGGTATCTTGAGATGCTGGCAAAGCACCCTTTTGAGGAGACTTGCAGACCTGAACCTATGTAGTCATGTTTTTGTGGGTAATAGTGAAGAAATAAGTATTTAATAGTAGAGATAGTTGTACGTGAATCACTGTTGTAACTGCTGTCCTAAGAATTGCTCAGCTGTGTACACAAAACTGAGCTTTGTTACCTCTAAGATAGGTGCAATTTAGCGACATGCTGTTTAGAGATGCTGCAAAGCAGCTCCTGAGCTGCCACTGCCAACTGTTTTCTCTGTGTCTTGGGTTTGCCTTGCCAAAAGAAGCAGAGAAACCAAATTTGGACAGAATTGAGGGCTCAGGCATTTTGTTGGCATGGGGAGAATCTTACATCTATCCTTGCTGGCTGTGTCATCATCCCTCACACAGCATTACCTGTGTCACCTCCCATGTCAAGGTGCCCTCATGAAGTAGGACATCCAGGGACCACACTAGATCAAGGAGATGAGGGTCCCAGATCTGTAGGGTTGAAGAGGAGTGTATGCCTGCAACAGAGTTGAAGGTACCCCTGCTTTGCACTTCCACCAGCTTCTGGGCCAGACAGGGCTCCTCAGCCTTTCTCTTCTTATCCAGAGCATGTCCCTTCTTTTCTCCTTTCTTCTTTTCCCTTCTGCCATTGGGATCCAGCCCAGCCTTCCCCTGTGTGGCTCTGACTCCTGCAGAATAGTGCTACCTGTGCTCATCTCCTCCCGCAGACATGGCAGTGCCAAAACTCCAGCAAAGTAAAACAATGTTGAGGTGCATGTGCTAGAGGAGATGGGGTTGTCACAGTTACTACGTATTCTGTGGTGCGTGTTAGTCCTGGTTTTCTCTAGCCTTCTTTCCGCCTCGCTAGGTTGCCTTACAGATTTCCCCTAGGATTTGGTGGTTCTGATCAGAGCAAAGCTCCCTTCCCACCCTGACCCCTTGTTGAATTGAAGAGCAGCAGTGTGCTCGCCTCTCTGGCAGCTCTTAGAGGCAGTGCTGTTTTGTTGGCTGTTTTCTGTAAGCTCTCTACAAGAGTCTACAGTTGGTATCCTTTCACTCCAGGCAGTTGCCTGCTTTGCCTGGTCTGAGGATGCTCATGGTCATGGGTGGTCACGGGCTGGTAGCCCCCTGCCCATTCTGTGACAATGACTGTAAAAGCTGCATAGACTTTCAGGACTAAAACCATCTGCAGGAGCTGGCCCTGGCACTGTGACCTGCTGTGCAATAGGACAGCAAAGCACTCATAAAGCTTCTTGCTTTGTAAGTGAGTGGGTTTGGGATTGCATCAGGCTTTGGACTAACCTGGCTGTGCCTTCCTTCCACAGGGAATGATCTCTTTCTGGTTGCAGTTCATGAGCTGGGACATGCCCTGGGTCTGGAACACTCCAATGATCCCAGTGCTATCATGGCTCCTTTCTACCAGTATATGGAAACACACAACTTCAAACTGCCTCAGGATGACCTCCAAGGAATTCAGAAAATCTATGGTGAGCAATGCTACCTAGTAATCTGTTTACAATGAGCTTGAGTTCAGTATGTTACACAGGCAGGAGACCCACAAAATGCTTGTAGCTGGTGGGCTGGGTTTCCTGCTGTAGCTGAGTGGGGAACTGTTTAAAGCCCTTGATCCATAGCCAAATGTTGGAGAACTGTCCCAGTGGCAATATCTTTGCACAAGTCAGGATAACCACACCTCTGTGATCTTGCTGCTGCTCCATCCCTCAGCATGTCCTCAATATCAAGGAGAATTAGAAAGGGAAAACCAAGCAATTGCTGTACACAAAGTAAGTCAATTAGGAACAGCCAATGCAAATAGAGGGGAGAAATGCAAGGAACATGGATCATCAAGGAAAGGTAAAAAGTATTTGTGCACTCATTTATTTTTTTTTTCTCCATATATACAAAGTAGGGAATTAGGGAATGCTTCTTTTAATCTCCAGCTGAACATTGTACATGTGCCACAAAGATACGGGCTCAAGGTAAAGAGGTGAAAGAAGGCATAGAGAAAAGTAAGGGGCTGGGAATGATGTGCTACTGTATGTTGGGATCATGGATACTGGGGTTTGGGGACAGGGACTTTGAGAGAATTCTTGGCTGAGGGAGACTCTGGGAGCAGAGAGGAATGCAGGATTTAGGAGCCACAGTGAAGGGGAGGCTGAGCTAAAAGGTGCTAATAGATACAGTCTGTGGCAGCCCATGGAAAACAGGTTTTGTCAAACATCCCTGATTTCATTCTTTGAGGAAAGTACAAATCTGACTAAGAGGTTAATAAATGTAGTATAGAACAACTGTGCTATGTGGCTGTGCGTCATCTGCAGCTACTTGACATCTAGAGTCAAATATTAGCTCCCAGAATCAGTCAAGCACGTATTATATGAATTGGACCTAAAAACCCCTTTATAAGATGGTTGTCAGTGGGAAAGAGGGATTCCTGCTGGGATCAGCGGCAGACCTGGCCCTGGTCAAGGTTTACATCAGTGATCTGTTAGTGCATTTTAAATTACTTCTCTAGGATTTGTGCCAAGACCTGTAAGGCACTAAGCAGTACAGAAAGACTTCAAAGGTCTAAACTGTCAATTATTGGAGTCCGGCGTTGTTTGGTTTGGGCTGGGTTTTGTTGTTGGTTGGTTTGGGGGTTTCTTGTGGCTGGAACTGGATTCATTTGTTCAAATGTAAATGCCTAAAGAAGATGAATCTCTTTCTTGGCTGGTTTCTCTGACTCCTGTCTGGACAATGGGGAAAACCCAAGTATTTGTAGAATGCAGTTCATCCTCAGTGTAAGACAGATACCCAAGTAAGGTCCAACGTGTAAAATAAGATGACTTGAAGATGACTCAGGGGGAACTATCTCTTCCCATTAGTACAACTGAAGGTTTCTGTTTATTGTTCATTACCAGGATGAAGTTGCATGGCAATTGTCCTATGGTATTTAATTATGCATTCTTTAACATAGTATATACTCAGATACTCAGGATAACAGAGACTCTGGATGGTTTTGAAAGAAAGTGCTGAGGTAGTAAGTATTACATTTTTCATTAAATAATATACCTTTCAAAATACTGATTTTGAAAGCTGATGAAATGTCTTTATGCTGTTTCTGTGTGGAAATGTTTGTGTCGTTCCTGTGGACTTCGACTAATCAAGAAGAAGAAAAAAAAAGAATCTAAATTTATTGCTGACAGTGCAGCTGCAACCAAGAAAAGCCTTCTGGTTCCTCTGGTTTCAGACACCTTTTGGAAAGGGAGCAGATGAAGAATTGACAGCCATGCTGCTTCACGTTTGTGGTTGAAGCCAATATCAGCTGTGGCTGAGCTGGGGACCAGCACTCCCCCAACACAGCTTGGGCAGGGACCCAGTGCTCCAGGCTGAGCTCAACTGGGGCTCCAGTATCAGTTGAGGTACTGGGTGATGCTGGTCAGGGCCACTGAGACCTCATAGTGTCCTTAGGGCCCTGACAGTTTGTGAGAGCACTGCACAGCATCTTGTGCAGCATCTTTACAGAGCTATGACAGAGCAGAGGCTCAGTACCATCCTGTGTGCAGCTTGGCAGCAGCACCACTGCAGTTCCATTTATGTTCTGTTTATGTAGTGACATTAAACGTTAGCCCCATAGAATCATAGAATTACATGTTCTGTTAAGATTCTCTGTGTGCAGTATAATAGACTTAGACTTTTAACTCAGCTTGAAAAAAGCAGTATGAATGAATTACTACCTAGTGCAGGTAGTAACTGGGAATTAGTTTGTTGACTATCACAGGATCACACAGGGCTGTTCTCCAAAGCCTTTGGACTGGAGTAGATTGGGGATGATGATAGTGGTTGTAGAGAAAAGTAGTCCTGCAGGGAGAAGAAGGAGTAGCTTCTGCAGTAGGAGCTTTGATTCCCCACATAAAGATTTTGGTCCTTAGCATGGAGCTACGGTCCAAAACTCAGTCCTAACTCAGTCCTAACCTTTTGGTTAGTTTAAAACTAGGTTTTACTCTTGTGTTTCACGAAGAGAAGATGGAAAAAGCAGGTTATGTTTCTCCCTGGAACTGGAGATGTGACAACAGATCTTTTCATCTGAGCTTCTTACAAGTGAGAAGGGACAGCTGAAATATCCTTGTAGCTTTAGCAGGAGCATGGAACTAATGCATTTTATTTCCACAGTGCCAATCTGCTTTGTTTTGCCTTGGGAGTGCCAAAAGCCCATCTACCAGAGCACCTATCCAGATATCAAAATCTCCTGCTTTCTTGCTGCTTTGACATTCTCTACAGTGCAGCAGCATCTTCTCAGTATATATTATTTCAGGACCCACTATGCAAAATAAGTCATAGAGTCAGAGCCACTGCCTTGCCCGTAGCACCCCTGTTAAAAATAAATTCAACTGAAACTTCCAGTTTTTCATTCCTCTGAAGTTGCTGGAATAAACAACAGAGGCTCTACTAAAGGTTACGTCCATTTTATCTCCTTCTTATGAGAGTGATGCATTTCATATGGTTTTTTTTATGTTGTATCTGTGTTTATCCACTAGAAAAGAAATATGTCTGAATCTGTCATACAATGATTTATTGGATTCAGTTATTTTCTGCTGGATTTATTTCCAGACTCACCTAAAGAGGCGGTAGGTAATACAAACTCTTGTTTGTGCTTCATGCTGGTTAGTATAAGGTCAATGTTTACAATGTTATTTCCCATTATGAGCTAAGGAAGAAAAAGCCAGCAGCTCAGTGTGTGTGACGCAGTGGACCATAAGACAAGTCAGCAGTATTTCCATCTTCTGAAAGATGCTTCTTGTAGCATGTTCCTTGACAAAATGAAGGAAGTAGCATGACTGTCCTTTACATGTGTTTCAGAGGGCTGTCTCCCACTGTACTTAAAGTCCATGTCACTGTGACATGCCCAGGAAGGAACATTGTGTAGGATATCCTGTCAAGGTGACTGCCTCTTTTAATTTTCCTAGCATTGAAGTCAGGGCAGCATGCAGCTACGGTGCAGATGGAGAGAGGAAACAAGCGATGGTCTTGTCACACAGCCTAAGCTGATCACCCTTCAGCACTGGTTCTCCTGTTCTGAGCACATCCTGCTCTAAATACTGTTCTGCAGCAGGCTATGGAGCACCCTGTCCTGTTAGGAGTGTCTCTTCTGACACTGTGCCTGGGGAGCAGAGGGGCTGACATAATGTGCAGGAAAGCTTCATGTTCAGACGGATGCTTGGAGCTGGTAAACCAGGCCATTACCTTCAAGGCCCTCCCAGAGCCTGAGGTCACAAAGGAAAGGTCTGCTAACAACTCAAAGATAGACCAGACCATTAAGCCTGGAGACAGCCTCAAGGATCTGAGTCGTCCCAGATCTCACTGATGGCATGTCAACCCTACACGTCTTTCCTGCAGCTCGAGGACAGCTCCCAGCCAGTGTACGTGCTGCATCCCGTGAGGGCTGAGGTCCAGGGTTGTCATGAAACTACACCAGATGCTGGTCAAGGAGCTATGCAACACCAGCTCTGACATCCAGGAACAGGGGCTCCGCAGGATACAGTGTCCATGAGCAAACAGCACCTTCTGCCAGCCTCTTTAGTCCTGTGCAGCAAGCACAGGTCTCAGCCTTCCTTGCCTTTTCCCAGTGGCTGCCCATAGAGCAGTCCAAAATCCTTGTAAGCTACATGTATGTGTAGAGATGGCTTGTGATGAAACAACAGAAAGACTTTATGCAAAATGCTCCACATGGTGACACATTGTGAATGGGGCCATCAGAGCAAGCTTTGCTGTTGTGCAGGACCTGGAAATGTTAGGTATAGGCCTGTTTTCTTATAATGTCCTTTTGAACATGAGAAGGGAATAGAGTAACCTCCAAGGCCTTATCTATAGAAGACTTTTGGATCCATGCCTTTTGGTGCTGTGCTTGTAGGAGGGCAGGGGAAGGAAAATGCATGGCAGTGAAAGAGCTGGAGGTGTCTGTCCCGGTGCCACATCGCTGGCATGTTCCAGAGATACCAGACTCTCTCTATGTTGCATCCGTTCATTTGCATCTTTTTTCCTGTCCAACTCTCTGTCCTGCTGGATTCAGCAGGAAATACCGGAGTCCACCTTTGTGCGACCACTGCGTCTCACCTGCTGTATGCCAGGTCTCCATTCCTGTTCCTTCAAGGAACAGTCAGGGAGTGACCACCTGATTTCTGGTGCTGTTCTTGGGGTCCACCTGATGCCTGGAGGGCTCTGCAATGGGCGCTGGTCTCCCAGGTGAATGCTGTGTCACCTGGGTGGCAGTTGGTCATTCAGAGAACATCTATCAAGAAGGGCTCAAGAAACCCTTCCTGCCACCCAGTGATGATCACAAGGACCTCAACTATCCCAACTCCTGGGTATGCTGTGGGTGCTGGGACTTGTTCTGCAGACTGCAGTGCACTGTGGCAAAGCTGCCAAACCTTCTGAAATAGCTCACTCATTTCAGTGCTGAAGTCTAACCCCAGCAGTGCAAAGTACCAAGGTTTACCAAGCGAGCAAAGGAAGTGAGTCCTTCCTGAGCTCAGGTGTTGCAGATGGACTGTCTTTTGTCCCTGAACTCATTTAATATGAACAGGGACCACCCTCCACTGGGCTGGAGCTTGCAGAGCAGCCAGGTGGGTTTCTCTTACCCTCCTTGGCTCTTTTGGATCATACGTTTTGATTTGAAACTGAGGAGCCTTTCCTGTGTACCTGGACAGCTGATACCATCCTGCAGAAACATGCAGGCAGCTCAACCTTTGGCAACCAAAAACCCCCTCCATGTTATTCAAAAGCCTAAGTGCCTGCCTGTAGCCTGGATGGTAGTTTTATTCTTGGAGTGAATAGCGAGAAGATAAAGATGAGCCTTTGTTTGCAGATGGAATGTTATCCCTCCTGATCTGAAACAAAGGACTGCACTGGCAGGCTTGGAGAGCTGCCTGGCTCAGGCAGGGCCGGCTGTGGTGGATGCTGAGCCATGCAAGGTGCTGAGCCTCCAGGCAGGTGTTGTGCAGTTGAGGGAACACTCTGTCAATAGGCAGGAGGACAGTACGATTATATTTTGTCCTCAACTATCGACACAGTGTCTCCTAAATGCCTCCTCTCTCTGTGTTATCTTCACAGGTCACCTTGGTATTCAGATGGTCTGCGACCGAGGAAGCATGAAGGGAGGAGGCTAAGTGCCAGTGGCGGAAGTCACACTCTGAAGGTGATCTGCTGTGACCCAAAAGCTTTCTGACATTCTTTTACTTGGTTGTGGTAGAGAGGAAGAAAATCTTCTTCTTCGCACAGTGTCTTAAAGTCCCAGCAACTTTCTTCCCTCCAACATGTAGAGTTCTCAGCTCCATGAGGTGTCTTACCTGCTTCCTGTGTGGAAGTGCCTGCAGGCTTAGCCCTGGGGGTGGGTTTGGCTCCAGCGCTGGGGTGCCATGCAGTAACAAGGTGACTAGGTTCAAGCCCAGTTGCAAATCCATGCGATAACCTCTGTCACTTAATTTTTCTGTCGGTGAGATTTGCTCTGACTGGTTCTTTGGAGTTGCTTGGAGACACAGTGACAGAGGCTGTGATTTGTTTGTGATTTGCCTGGGTAGTTATGTCAGTGGTGGGTGTAATCAGTTCCTGTAATAAATACCAAGGTGCTGTCATCTCTCAAGTAACTCTTTGTTCACATGGTCATCTCTGCTGCTTAGAAATCTGTTATAGCCTGCCTTTAGCCATCTGTTTTGGAGGCAGGTTACTGTGACGAGAGTCTGGAAATAGTAATGAGCGCCAAGCTGTATAGGGTCTGTTCATTCTGCTTTCATGCCAGGTTGTGCACTGAAGTGGTTTAGGTCTTACAAGATAGCATCTTTCTTCAGCAGTGCACAGGCTGTGCTTCTGCTTTCCATACCCCTAACTGTAGACTAAATTCTGCCTGCCTAGCGCTTGGACCCAAGGATTTTTGTGTTGTGTATGTGCTCCTCTGCTCTTTGCGTGTGCATAATGTAGGATTACCTTCCCCATTTGTCTGTAAGTCCACCCTAACTCAGTGACAAAGTGAAGGCAGCAATTAAAAATGAAAATGCAATCTGTATAACCATGAGAGGAGGGGAGACTTCAATCAGGAGAAATCAGAAGGCCCAGAATGCGTAAAACCAAGAAGAGAAGTGAAAGATAGCAGAGGAGAATCCATGGCATGCAGGGAAAGACAGTAAGAGGAATATTTTGACTGAAATGACGAAGTCAGCATCCGAGCAAGTTGCAGTACCAGTGCAGAATGTGTGGGAAGCCCTGTCAGTACTGAGGGCCTCCTCCAGAGCAGTGCACCTGCACTGGTTAGGCCATTGCAAGCAGTGAGCACATAGGGTGGCCCAGCTTCTGTTGTTGGTCCTAATTGTAACCTCTTTCCACTGTTCTAGGAAATGTTTCATTTAAAGCCAATCTCCACTTCCCCTGAATCATTGCTGAGCTGCACCATCCTGACTGCAGTGTGTACAAGTGCTTCTGTCTTGCAAGTTTATTGCATTCTGTTCCAGTGGCATCTTGGGGCTAATTAAAACTTTTACGTCAGTCCCCCAGGTTGCAGGTGCTGTTTTAACTTTTCTCTTCTCTATGGAAGACTGTGACAGACTTTGGGCACTTCAGTTGGATGAGAGAGCTGAGGCTGCTGTGCTGCAGCAGGGGCAGTGCAGGCTGTGACCTGGCATACGAATAATCTTTACTTGCATAGAGAGAATGAATCTTTCATAACTCAGATCAGGCATGATGTTAAATTTCTAGCTTATGACCACACTACTGTAATCCATATTCTACACCTTACCATCAGATTCTGTGTGTCTTTGTGACTCATCAGACACATTCATCATTGCTTTCTTTAGATATTACCCTGTCTCACCCTTTTTTCCTTTAAAAAAAAAATCAATGCCATGTCCTCGTTTTACTGCTCATGGTCATCTCTATACAGCTTTCTTCTTGCTCCCTTCTCAAAGTGTGGAGTTTATGGGTTGTTTTTTCTGGAAATCCAGAGCTGCAGTTGATTTCAGTGTCTCCGTTTGCTGTGTCTGAGAAGCAGAACTGCCCCGAATTGACAGTCAGTCCCTTTTGTGCTCTGCCTTTGCAGCAGGCAGTTTGAACTCATGACACACAGTGACTTTTTGCGTACCTCCCAGACAATCCTCTCTAAAAGCAGGTGAGCATCTTTGCATTGTGGATCGCTGTACATCGCACTCTGGTTAAAGGCAATAAAGCTCCTTGGAATCCTCCTTGCAATCGTGGTGTGAATTTGCTTCTGTCTGCTTTTCACAATGCAGTGACCTCTCCTGTGCTGGAACTGGTGGCTGTCTTCTGCATACTATCAAACAGCTGTCTGTTAAACCGACCACCAAAGAGGCTTTTCTGATCCATGTGTGGCAACAGAAATGCATCTCTGAGTTGGTCAGTGCATTGCATTAGCCTCTTGCAAGGGGAGGGAGTGAACAGCACTACTCTTGCACTTCTGTAGCAACATGCTGTAGTCTCTTTCAGGAAGATGATCCCTGTGTCAGTCTGTTGGCAGGGTAACCCTGTCATGTAGGACATGTATTGGAGTTTTTTCAGTGTTACAGACAAATCCACCCAAAGCCATGTGATTGGCAGCACAAGAGTAAAATGATCATGCTGCTGTTTAATGAGACCTGTAGTGTGCAGTCTGTCATTGCTTATTGCTTCCTTGCTCAGGTCCCAGTCAAGACTTACCTTTCCTTAATGCAAGTATTTCCTACCTTCAAATATGTTAATCGCTGCTTTTCAGACTTTATTTATTGAAGAACTGTAACTGGCACCAAGTGCTGTTTTTGGCAGCCAGAGCACGTTACTGGTTTCTTACTCTTGTAATTTACTAAAGCAGGAGCTGGACACTGCTCCTACATCCCGTCTGAGCAAACCAGAACCCCGTCTTTCTTTGCATAAGATCTCTCTGGGACCTCTTTCCCCATTCCCATCCTTTCCTCCACAGCTTATTCCACTGTACCGACTCAATCCTACTTCTATAGAGCTTTCCAACCTTAATCAGTAGTGCCAGCTAGTCTGCTGCTTGCTGGAGGAGATGCCTTGGCACAGCCCATGTGCTTCTCACCACAATAAGTTGCCTATTGCTGTATTAGCAAACAATGTCTGTGGCTGCTAGCAAGAATAATTCTAGCACATCTGTAGATACAACAGCATTTAGGGATGGTGTTAAGTAAATAGAATGCTGAGGACTTGACCCCCACTCTATGCATTTCAGGGAAGGGGGTGGTTACTGTGAATTAGCTCTGGCTGTGTCCTGTGATGTCTGTTTGCAGCTGCAGATGTGCTCCAGAAGTGCGTCTTCCAAGTTTAGCTTTGTCCTAAAAGAATGCATTTCACGAACTCCTGTGTGAATCAGAGCTCAGCATTTGCAAATGATGGAGCATGCAAAAGCGCACTCCTGAGCTGAACTGAAACACCAGTGTAGATGCACCCATGTTGCCCGGCTAACAAGGGGCCCTACCCTGTTGCTCCTGTGATAGGCAGTGTCCGCAGACCTTTGTGGACACCATTTGGGGAAGGTTCAGAGATCACAGCAGGAGCAGTATCACAACTTCAGATTTTTACTTGAAAGATCTTTATGGTCTGCTAAGATACAGTTCACTGTACAGCTGAGAATGGAGGGGAATGAGAACTACACAGTATTGAAACAATAATCCATGCAAATAAACAAATCCCATTTGATTACTTCAGACATGAAACTTGGTAAAATCTCTTGCTTCCAGTAGCCTTCTGCTTAGTGCCTTCTTGTGGCCTTCTTTGAGAAGCAGCAAGAAATCTGTGACATTCTGAATGAGATTGGGTCCAGATGTTATCACTAAATTGATGGAATCATCCTATGGCAGAGTCGGTTTAAAGGCAGAGCTCTGCTCCAAGTCACCTGTGGTTTTATTATTCTTTGTATCCTTCAGCCTTGTCAGATCTCAGAGCTGAGCTGGGTAAGGATCGAAGGGCAACCTGTGAGTCAGAACACGGTCCTTTATCAAAGCTGTTTATCAGTTCCCATAGTGTTCTGAAAGCAAAGATTAGTGACTAAACTGTAGTAAAGGAATTGCTTTCTTCTGAATTCCCTTGTAGTTCCCCTTAGATGGTAGCCCTGGTTTCACACTCTAACTTTTTCTGATTTTGCTTGGTTTCTGGTTTGGGCGTTTTTTTGGTGGTTTGAGGTTTTTTCTGGTTTTGTGTTTTGGTTGTTTGGGTTTATTTAATGGTCTACTAAAGGTTTCTATTCAAGGGTTATTTATTACCTTTCATTTCAGTTGGGAACATGATTGGTGTGGCTGCTCCTTCCTTTTAGCTCCAGCCTCCGTGGGAAGACCTACAGAAACATACTGGCTCTTCTTCAGTTCTTATTGCTCGTCTTTTTTGGGACTATTTCACATGTGGATGCATCTTGTTCTACTCCTTGTTTTTAGGGAATGAGCTCTGCATAAGGAGTGTGTAAATCCCTCGCAATGCTCTTCATCCAGCCTGTTGCCTTTTGAGAGCTACAAGGGCAGCACAGAAAATCCAAATGTTTCCACTTTGCTGAATGTTTTTCTTTTCACTTCTAGGTCCTCCTGTTGAGCCCCTGGAGCCAACCAGGCCTTTACCAACTCTTCCTGTTCGCAGAATTCACTCCACTTCGGAAAGGAAACACGAGAGACAACCAAGACCTCCTAGTCCTCCTCTGGGTGATAGGCCGTCTCCTCCTGGCTCGAAACCAAACATCTGTGATGGCAACTTTAACACCGTGGCTCTCTTTAGAGGAGAAATGTTTGTTTTCAAGGTACTAAGAATTCCTGCTTACCCATGAGTCTGTCTTTAGATTTATTGCTGGAAAAGGTTAATAGAAGTACAAGGTAGTAAGATTTGCAATGTCTGTGAAAATAGCCCTGTTCCTCTGAGGCTGCTGAAAGAGCAATATGAGAAGGACTGATAAATAGATCAGCTCTGTAACATTTAGAAACAGTGCCTGATGGGATTCCCCAAAAGCCCAGGCAGCCTGTGCAGCAAAATGTGAACTGGATGCGCTGGCAGAGAATTCAGACACCATCAAGCTTAGAGAGAAGCCAGCTGTAAAGCCAGAAAGAATACCAGTACCTAACCAGAGATTGAGCCTCACCCTCCAGAGATGGCATGTGTGGAACCAGGGGCTTCAGGGAGCACTCAGCTTACCTGGGGAGCTTGAGTCAGCCTTGCTTGTAAACTACAGCCATGGAGAAAGGAGAGGCTTTGTTCAGTAACTCATATTAGAGTGCCTTGAACATGGAAATAACCGGCGGCTTTCACTCTTCCCAATGGTGTAAATGTGGAGAGGGATATGTTGAAGGTCATGAAATGGACAGACCACATTAGTTGGAGAAAAAACCTGAACTAGAAATAGTTGAAGGCTGGGACAGTATCTGGGAGAAGCCTCAGAGGCCCTGTCCTGCTCTTACTCATCCCTGAGCATCCATTATGGCTTTAACTAATGATCTCAAAGGGTTGTTTAATAACTTCTTTGTGCCTTTGAACACTGTGTGCTTCACACAGTCCTGAGTAATGTTAAGGTTGTGTGGCTCTCCTGGGGTCTGAGAGCAGAGCGCCAGTTGTGTCAGGACACATGTGACATCTCAGTGTCGAGACATGCAAAGGGGACACGCACAGACGAGTTCATAACGCTTGTAACTGTGGACTTGCTTCCCCCTGTTCCTTTTTTCTCTCCTTCTTTCCAACCTTTTTTCACAGCACCAGCAATCAACTTCTCTCCCTTTTGGCTGCCATCTTCCCCATGGAGCGCTTCCCTCACTGGAGGCGGTGTTGGGCTGGGTTGGAGCTGTCACCTGAACCGGGACTTCTGTCTTTAATGGTTATGGGGCCTAGGCAGGGATTAGCAATGCTTGATGCTCACCCTGGTTTGACCGCAAGATAAAAACACTCAGTCTGAAGAGGCTTCTGGTTTTCTCAGGATCGCTGGTTCTGGCGGCTGCGCAACAACCGGGTGCAGGAGGGTTATCCCATGCAAATCGAGCAGTTCTGGAAGGGCCTCCCCGCAAAGATTGACGCAGCCTATGAGCGCTCTGATGGCAAATTCGTGTTCTTCAAAGGTACAGTACATTTCAGTACCAACCTCTCTCATCTGCCCCACATCACAGCCTTACGGCATGAAGATGGGGAAAACAGGTACGCTGCATCCTTTTCCTCTTCCACAGGGACAGTTCACGCAGCCACTAATCCTTAAGATAAATTTTCACATGGGCTGGCCTCGCCAGGACAGTCTCTGTATAAAGCTGATATTGATTAGTGGAAGTTGGCTTCCATATGGTAACAAGAAATAGGTCCTATTACCCAGGGAGTGATAGGCAGGAGTCTCGTGCCTCTTTCCTTGAACATGTTTTGGCAAGGCAGTAAGGCCTCTCCAGGCATATGACATTCCCAAACCACATTTCTGGACAGTTGTCTCCTAAAGAGGCAAAATGACCAACCTTATGCTGGGGCCCACATTAGCCCCTTGCACTGTGACAGTGTCTGAACAGGGTTCTGTAACTTGAGAGCAAGTTGTAAGCCAGGAGGAGTGGCCCTGTACAAAACCACAGTACATTGTCTTCCCCATCTATGTCTGCAGCTTCAATCCCTCAGCTCAAAAACTTATTAAAACTTCAGATAGCCCAGAGAAAGGCAACAGAAATGATCAGGAAGTGTGGATTGACATCCTGCAAGGAGCTCCTCAGCCTCTATGAGGAATGACAAAAGACAGGGTGTGAGGGAAGTCTCTGAAATGACTGGTCTAGAGAAGGAAAATGGGAAAAGGTTCAACATCCCTTCCAAAACAAGAGCTGAGAACCAGCAGATGGAATCCGGAGGTTTCAGGTTCAAAACGAAGAGGAGGAGCAGATTTTTCACATAATACACTTTACCCTGGAAGTCCTCACACGCTGCGCTTCGCTGCGGCTATTCGGCATTTAGCTCATTCAGCTACTAATTAGGCAAATCTGTTTGTTGTTTGTGTCCCCATTCACCTCCAGGAGATAAATACTGGGTCTTCAAAGAAGTGACAGCAGAGCCGGGCTACCCGCACAGCCTGGTGGAGCTGGGGAGCTGCCTGCCCCGGGAGGGCATCGACACAGCCCTGCGCTGGGAGCCCGTCGGCAAAACCTACTTCTTCAAAGGAGACAGGTACTGGAGGTACAACGAGGACAAGAGAGCAACGGACCCAGGATACCCAAAGCCCATCACTGTGTGGAGAGGAATCCCTCAGGCTCCGCAGGGAGCTTTCATCAGCAAAGAAGGCTGTATGTACCTGCAGTCATTGCCCCTGTTAGATCCGGGATAGCTTGCCTACCCTGGGAGCTGGGTGGCTGGATTTGGGGTGTGTGAAATAGAAATCAGGTCTCAGATGTCCTAGGTCACACTGGCACTGCAGGCACTGGCAGTCTGAGAGCCTCCCTGAACCTAACCCGTGTGCGTCCTCAGCTGCTAAACTGTGCTATCCTAATGCTGTTTCTGGGGCTGGGGAGTGGAATTGTTCAGTTTTGCTGCCACAACAGCCCCTACCTGAGGTTTCCTGGGCCATGATTACAATGATGCTGTATCTTACATTTTCTTCCTAGCTCCTTACCTGTAGCTCAGTCATTGTTACAGGCTCCAACCCACCTGATGTACTTTGCAGCCATTCTCTGAGCAGGGGGTAGGACCTCCAGGGGCTCCTTCCAGCACATTTCTTTCTCTGATTTAAAGATTCCTTCCTCCTCTTCCAGTTGGGGAAGAACCTTACAGAAGGGGCTTGTGCCACTGAGGCTGTGTTTAAACCTGGGGCTATGGGGCGGATTGGAGTAATGCACTGAGAGCTGAGCTGGAGGATGGATGCAGGGAATCCAACACTTCCATCACTGTTCCATTTGCCTTTTTTTTTCCCAATCACTTAAGAGGGATTATAAAAGGAGACATCTGGGTTCTTCAGACAACACATAGCATAAACCATCAGCCTTTTATGAGCACAAGAGTGCTTCTTAACAAATGCCACATCCTCTGGATTCTGTGGCCAAAAGGACTCATTCGGTCTTACTTCATATTTACAGATGCTTTACTGAAAAATAACTCACTGCAGAACATACTTTTAAGTTAGTTGGGTTTTTTTTATTGACAGCTTGTCTTGGCCAAGGGGAATAATGCTCTGTGGGCAGCATTGCACCCACAAGCCAGGGTTATGGCTTCTCCTTTAAATCCCAGCTCCAAAACCACCTTCACTGTTCAGTGGTTTTGGGGTGCTCTGGCATCCAAAATCCCCAAACCTGGCTGTGTTTTATCAGCCCAGGCAGCCACCTGCAGCCTTCCAGGCTGTCTGCACATCCTCATGCAAGCACAGCTTACACAGCTGGGAATGGTGTGGTGAGAAATCCTCTCTTTTGTCTCCTAGTTTATACCTACTTCTACAAAGGGAAGGAGTACTGGAAGTTCGATAACCAGCAGCTGACTGTGGAGCCAGGCTACCCCAGGTCAATCCTCAAAGACTGGATGGGCTGTAACCAGAAGGATGTTGAACGAAGCAAAGACAGACGCCTCCCCCACGACGACGTGGACATTATGGTGACAATAAACGATGTGCCTAGCACTGTAAATGCAATCGCAGTCGTGATCCCTTGCATTTTGTCTCTGTGTATCCTTGTCTTGGTATACACGATCTTCCAGTTTAAAAACAAAGAGGTGCAGCAAAATGTTGTGTATTACAAAAGACCTGTCCAGGAGTGGGTATGACACAGCCCGCTGCACGGTTCAACTCACGGAACTGGTGAGGACTATGGACAAAAAAAAGAAAAAAAAAGAAAAATAAAGAAGAAATTAATGCTTTCAGAGCCTACAAACGAAACTACTTCAGTGACAACAAGTTTTGGACAGCCTGGGACTGAAATAAGCAGGAAAACTGGAAAAGCTACAGGCAGCCTTGCAGTGTGGAGCCTCTTTCCTTCTTACTGCCTCAGTCGCGTGTCAGTCTTGGTGTGCCATCCTCCACAGGCTCACTCTGCTAACATCAGAGTCTTCAAGACGGATTTCAACTGACCTGGGAAACTTCCTTCAGTTCCCTGCACCAGTGCTCCCTGTTAAACCCAGCATTCTCCAGTGTAGCTAAACCACCTCTGAACAGAACCATTTTTTTAATAGCTGTCTCATAAATGAATGAAGATCATGAATTCTATGAACAGGAACAATTCAGTATCGTAAGCAGAAGACATTCTGATGCTGAACCATTCTAAAAGATCTTAGTTTATTACAAAATCCAGGGAATGACCTGGATACGATTTTCCAATACCTGCTGGTCAGATGTTTTGTACATTCATAACTAAGCAACGCTGCCACTCAGCACAGTGCATGAGGAACCACTAAGCACTCGAAGAGGTAAAGGAGTGCAGAGCAGACGCTCAAGAAGCACCAAACCAGCCACCTGGCAACATCAAGCCCTAGACTGGGACAATCAGAAGACAAAGTAATTGGGTCTAAATCATGGGAATTCATGGTTTTGTTTTGGGAGCCATTCATGAAAGAAATATTTAAATGTCATACGATGTTGTTTTAAGCTCCCATCAGCAAGAAACAATGAACCAACGGTTACAGATACACTGACAAACATGTATAGACGTACCCTGCACTCTGCCCCTGTTACAATGCTGGGAAAAGATGAATTGTTGTTACGTGGCATGTGTAACTAGATTGTGGAATTTGTATGTTGGGTTTCAGGAGAATGGAAATGTTTGTTTGGAGTGGGATCATGGTGTTTTGCTGAACTAATCAAAATACAGTAAGAATTAGGCCTGTTGATGAAACTAAATTCAGTCCCTGTAGATGTCACAAACATTGTATGCCTTCAAAACTTCTGGCTTTTGCTCACTTCTTCACAGGCAAGTGTATGGCAAGGCCCAAAGGCAGTGTGCCCTGCAGTAGAATGAGGTCAGCACTAGCCACATATGGCAGAGACATAAAACCCAGGTAAAAGCTAGGTGAATACCTGAACTTTTGGCTAGCAAGTCCTCACAGGTCTCTTCTACAAGTGTAGCTTCTGCTTATCCCTCTTACAGTTGTGACTGGTTTAGGATGTTGTGTCCTAACCACAAACTTACTCCATTTTGTTGCAGATATTGGTACTTCTACCATGTTAAAGAGGGGAGGAAAAGTTTATTGCAGTGCAGTGTACTGGGGAAGTCCAGCCCTGCATGGAAGTGCCATTCCTCTAAGCACAGGAACTGCTTTTCGTGCTCCCTGGAAGGTGGTAGCATGAGCCCCCTGCCTACAACTGAATTTATTCAGTGCAAGAAGTGCAATGCACAGAACGTCCAGTTAGTGGAGCAAAGGTGCAGCTTTAGAAGGGCAGCTGTGAAACACCCCAGGCATGACAAACATGCTCAGAATGTTCCTAATGCCAGTGATGAGGAATGAAGAAGCAGAATAGTCATTAGCATTCTGAATTTCCACCTAGTGCTCAACTATTGCTATGGTGAAGCAGGATAGACAAATAGAGACTTCTAGTGAAGCCCATTAGGACTGCATAACATGGTTTCAGACTGTATTTTGTCCTTCATAACTTGATTTCCATAGCCAAGCTGTTTATTGTGTTTATACATTAAAACCTAATATTACAAACGTATTATGAAGTAAGTGAGGAGCTATAGATGCAAAACTTTGAATTTTAGTGAAAAAAGTGATAATGTCTCATGATGGGTGAAGGAGTGCAAAGGACCAAATGAAATCGGAGCTACTAATTAGACACCCCCCCACACGTGCTACTCCGTCGTTGCTATGTGTACTATGTATGTGGTAGAATGCACACTCTGAATGCCACAGCCACATGGCACATCCAACTCATCTGTACGCTGCCATCTCTTCTGGGACTGTGACAGCCCAAACCTTTGAGCAACTTCCAACAGCCATCATTAAAAAACAAACGTTATTACAACCTAGAGATGTCTGGTTTGGTTTGTGTCGGGCTTTCCTGCTGCCCAAAGGTCGATCTTTGCTCAGTTACAAGTTGTACATAGAGCACAACACCCGGGGCCGCAGCAAGCGGAGCTGTTGCTGTGAGCTCCGCGTTGCTCTGCAGAGCCAGGCTCCTGCCTGCAAGCTGCCTGCCCTGCGCTGCCAAACCCAGCCTGCCCTGGGGAACGGCTGCTCCAAAGAACTGGACAAGCAGCTCGGTGCCTTTTCTACCAGGTTCATGGCTGGCTCCTGCTGTAAAGCCACAGTATTGGTGTGTTTAAAGGGCTGAAGAACAGCCCTATAGGGTTACAAGTGCTGGGAGGCTGGGGCAGGCAGGTGAGCAGTTGACCCACCTTACACTGCATTCACACTATCATCTCACTTTCATCAAGACCAGCCCCTTGGCAGTCCAAGGACGACCTGGCTCCAGGCCCAAACATGTAAGGGGTAGTGCCTTAATGTTCCCATCCCTGAGCTCTTTGCTAGGATCCTGGTTTATGCTACACGGCAACTATTGGCAGAGGATTGACTGGGTCTGCTCCCAACCAGCGCCTCCATGGATGGGTGCCCATGTCCCAGTTCTGTGCAGAACCACAGCTCCAGGACATACTGCCACCGCATACTGCAACTCTAACTGGGCAAGAGGCTCTTGTCACTGTGCTCCTGGCAGGGACACAGCACCCTGCAGCACAGGCCACTTGTGCAGCCACAGGGGAGTCCTGGCACACATTTACAGCTCCTATAATGAGCAGCTCTCGACATGTGCTACCCTGTACTCAACATTCTGCTCCTCCACCTCCATTTTTAACTACTTCAAATAATTGCATAACGAGTAAAACAGGCTCGTTTTCCAGGTAAGTTAGAAACACATTGGGAAACACAAGAACTACAGTCAGGTGGTTCTCCATTGTGAGAGGGATTAGTTGTTCCTCACTTATAATTAGTCATTAAACCTTAAGGGGATCTCCCATCTCACA
The DNA here is from genome assembly GCA_025448015.1 of Bolborhynchus lineola. Taxonomy (NCBI): domain Eukaryota; kingdom Metazoa; phylum Chordata; class Aves; order Psittaciformes; family Psittacidae; genus Bolborhynchus; species Bolborhynchus lineola. The sequence goes on from JAOEHX010043904.1 coordinate 43,996, forward strand.
CCACGAGGACTTGGGTTCATAAAAAGGCTGTGTGAGGGATCCTGACAAACACTCTTGAATATTAAACACACTATGGCAGCCAAAGCTACAGACCCTGTGACTTCCCCCCTGAATCTTGAGCTGTGATATTCATTCCTCCCTCAAGCCCTCAGCACAACTCTTCTCAATCCTGTCACTCATCCCAGGGCTTGATTCCAGTCTTCCTCATAGTACCAGACTTGAGTTGTCCAGCACAGCTGTAGTTCTTCAGCTGATTCCAGCAACCCTCTGTAATACCCCAGACCAAATGTTGGCTGCCACAGCCTGAGTCAAAGCCGGTAGAGACCTGTGGCAATAACCCAGTCTCCAAGTTCAGCGATCTCCATGAGACCCCATGGTAGCAATTCCCAGCACTGCAGAGGAACATCTTGGGTTTATGAACCATTCCTTAACACCTCTGGCATCTCCACTGGAAAGCGCCGACTCTGAGATACAGCACATACAAAGGGTGAGTCAGGTGCGGCACAGTGCTCCAAGTGCCTCAGGTTGTGTCATGCCAAGGGTCTGCCTCTTGTAACTGCTGTTCCCGAGCACTCATTCCTCCCCTGCTGTTTCGCAGTTGTTCTCATGGTCCCATCTTCATGGCCCTGCACCTGCCAGCTCCAACACTGCAAGGCAGGCTCCGCGGGAATGAGAATCTCACTCCTTTGCCCTGTGTTCTTTGGGAGTTGTAGCTTACAGAAACCACTCTAAATACTGAGATATGCTAAGAGGAGACCGGCAGCCAGTGCCAAGGTGATTCACTATATCAAAGCTGTCATAAACACCAACTGCTAACTGTAAGTAGCAAGGAGCTATGAGCTGCTTACAGGCTTCCCAGTGGCAGAAGGAAGGCCAGCTCTCTGGAAATGGCATCCCTGGCTCAGTTACCATCCAAGACAGGCCTGCTATGACCAGAGAAGATCCTGTAGCAATCTTTATTTATGGAGCAACCTTTAAACAAAACTTCAAAAACCTTCCCTAAACATCCACACAAAATGAACAAAGTAAGCAAAAGGGAAAGTTTACTCAATCTTCTACAAAGCCTGAAGCACCAAACAAAAATCTCTGCCCACACTGCCTTCAGACCTGCACTCCTCAAGAGCACCCACCTGAGAGTAACCATATCCTCATGATGGGAAATGGTGGTACTTCCATGCTTCCAGTACACCTCTAACAGCCAAGCAGAAGCAACTGAGACCAGTGACCAGCAGCTCTGTTTAGAAGCAAATGACTATTTTCTACCTGAAAGCAGTACTTACAGCCCCTTTTTGTCACCATCACACCCCTATGAGGGCAGAGCTCTCAATCAGCAAGCTCCCAAATCTGCAACATCTGACTGAATAGTGTAACTGGTTAGAACCGTGTTACTTAACCTTTGTCTCAAGATACTTGAGATAACTCTTGACAGAGAGTCAAGATACTCCTGAAATAACTCAAGATGGGTTGGTTTTGATTTGATGATTTGTTTCCCAGCATAGGTGGCTATCTCCTGTAGAACAAACTGAGGCCCACTGGCTATCAATCATGCCTGTCTGAGCTCTCTTGCAGGTGCCTCAGCAGCAGCACATGCACCACCAGAAAACAGATCAACCACCACTGTTCCAGGGGCAGTCACACACTGCTGCTGTTAGAAGCCCCTGGACTGAGCCTGAGAAAGTCCAAGTTTAATGACATCTGATCACCAGCCATGGGGGAACAGCTGCAGGTCAGAGCAGGAGAGCAGGGGTTGACTTTGCACTATTTTGTGGCACATAAATCACTGTATTCTTGGCACTGGACATAAAATGGGCTTTTAAGTCTACGTACAGCAAAAGCACAGCTCTTTGGCAAGAGTGTGGAAAGAGAGGGCAGTGCCATATGTGCACTGAATTAGAGTGCTGTGCAACACAACACCAACAGGGGATTATTTAAAGGCAAAACAATCTCTAGTGATTAATATCCAAGAGCCACAGGAGTAAATACAGTGGGCGCATGTGAAGGGCACAGTCAGCATCACAACACAAGAAAGCACAGGTGAAGAACTGGAAAATGCCAGCAAAGGGATAGAGAGCATTCCTTATTCATAACTTGTGCATGTTATTTGTCAGATTTTGTAGTAACATTTTGTTTACAGAGCACTACAAAGATTGGGTTTGCAGCCTCTTCCTTGGGCCAGGCCTCCAGAAACAACATCAGAAGGTCTGGATGTCTGTAATCCAAAGTGCAGCTTGACACTTCACTCCTTAGGAGCTTTCAGGAAAGTAAGAACCGACACTGCTCATGTCAAGCTAGAAAGAGAAAACAGAAAGGAGATTTAGTAGGTAAGTGCTAGAGAGCACAAATGGCATTTCAAAACACCAGTACAGTTCCCCAGTTACAAAGGCCCAGTACAAATTTCCCTTCTTAGAACATGAAAGGCAGAGGCAGACCTATTGTTGCTCATGGCCAGCCCCAAGAACAAGTTCACCAAGCTGGCAAAGGCAAGATGTACATTCAGGCTGGTCTGGATAGTTACCAGAAGCTCAGAGCAAGTTTAATTATGTCTCTGTTACACGCAGAGATATCCAGTCTTTATACAGCAACTGCACAGGGGCAGCAAAGAACTCTCCCAAGGGGTTCTTCATTTGAGGAATTCCTTAAGACTTTCCTTAGGCCATAAACCATTCCCACACATTTTTATGAGAAGTGAGAACTCAGGCACTAAGTTACAATGGCCCAGGTAGCTCAGGAACACACTCCAGCACTACAGCAATGATTCCAAGGGCTATAATCAGAGGAAAGCCCAAATGAAGCATGCAGAGGACATTCAGCGACAGACATGCCTAAACTTGTCAAAGAATCTGCATGCATCGATGAACAGGGAAGGTCCTACATCACCAGTACTGCAGGAAGGAAAGAAGAAAACCTGCCTCCCATTAAAAAGTAACTTGGATAAAGCCTTTGACAAAAAGGCTTAAAAACCCAATAATTAGGGCAGCAGCCTTAAATTAAAAAGATTCAAAGCAGCAGTAGGCAAACTCAGTGGTTTTGCCTCCAGAAATAATAGTTGCAGCAGGCATTTGTAGCAAATATTATGGGTTACAACAATCAAAAGCCAAGATGTCAGGCAAAGTCACTGGCATTTAGCTTTTAAAACAAGACTTTTTTTAAACAAGTCCATTCATGTCATAGCCAAACACTGAAGAGCTGGAAAAACCCAGGAGGTATCTGGAAGTCAGCATGGGTATTGTTCACACGAAGTATTCTAACTGCAACAAACCCCTTAACACTTTCCATACGGGACTAAGCAGGCCCAGCAGCTACAAGGAAGCAAACCCCTTTGCAGCAAGGCAACTGTGGTAACCCCATGAGAGGGAAGTAAAACAATAAAATAAAAATAATAAAAAAGGAGAAAAAAAGATAAATCAGTTATGAAACCATCTAGTTTTATAGTAAAAGCTTGCCAGTTTTGACCATGGTTATACACGGACCTGGGTCTTGCTCACCTGTCAATCAAGGAATCTCTCATGTTGGTAGCAATGGTACTTGGCTGAGCTTCATTCAGCCTGAAGATACTCTCAATGACTGAGAGCTCGGTGCTGGTTGTATCCAGCCCGCAGAAGGCACACCAGTCATTGACAACCATCCCTGCTGCAATGACCTCGCTGCCACGATTCACTGTTCCAGCCTGGCAAAACAAAGCACCAGAGTTACCGGGGTGTGCTCATAGCAGCGTATTCCCTTATACATCCTCGCTGCAAGTCTTCAGCTCGTGCTCCTGGAAAGACTGAAGCTTCTGCCACAAGGAATGTTAGAAAGATTGCAGATAAAAAAGATTAACGGACAGCCTTTAATCTCTGGCGAGGAAACTGGGTAAAATTCAGTGAAATCAAACTAACATGAAGGAAACATAAAGGCACAGGAATTGTGGAATCCACAAATCCAAGTGAGCAGGCAAAACATCTTATTACTGAATTATTTAAACATGGCCTTTGGCCGAACCACACACTTCTGGTATGAATCCATCAGCACAACCTGCATAATCCCAGCAGAGCAATGTTTCAGAAGCAAACTAAAGGTGTCAAGAAGTTTATTCAGACACAGAAAATGCAGAGAAAATGCCTCTGAAGACTTGCTCTGTTAAAGTTGTCTCCTCATCTCCCACTTGGAACAGCTCTGCAGACAAACAGTAGCTGGGAGCCCACGAGACATAGAACGTTAAAACTGAGAACTGGGTTGGAAGGGAATGGCAAGAGAAAACACAAACCCAAAATGCCTTACCACGAGTGGGACCTGGAGCAATGAAGACAGCTCATCCTGATCATCAATTGAAGTCTTGGGGTGCACAATTCCGCCTTGGTTACTAAAAACACAGTAACTTCCTACCAGCACCTGATCTGCTACCGTTTGTCTGAAAACCTCAACCTTCAGTACATCTGCCAAGATCTCCTCTGTTTCCTGCAAACAGAAAGACAGGATAAAGTCTTCAGCAAAATGGCATTGTAGAATTTGAAGTCAAGCAATTCCCACAACCACAGCTGCAATCCTGTCCATGCTTCCACAATCCCTTCCAGTCCAATCATTACAAAACACTTACTCAGCCTCCCCAACCCCTGGGACAAAGCTGTCTTATTCTTCTGTGTAAGAATCCCTTCCACTCCAGCATTTCACTGGGAATTATTCTGATCCATCCCTCTCTAGCCACCTTCCCTTACTTTTTACACTTACTTAAAATATAATACGCTGCAAAGACCATTACTTTCCCCCCACCTCCTCCCTATTTTAACTTTGCACTCTAAACACCAAGTCCCATTTCTCTACTACCTTTAGCACAAACTGAAAGCACCATAAGGACCTTCACTACCTGCAGCTACACAATACCCTTCTCTCTAATGCTATGAAGACATCAGTTCTCAAACATACAGTAGCAGCAACTTTGTCTCCTCTGTCCATAAACTTTCATACAAGAAACTTCCATTTTCCTTCCACCCTTCTGTAAACCTGCACACCAGCACATCCTCAGCCTCTTTCAACTATTACCAATTCCAGCAAGCTCAGCAATAGCTTGTAACTACTACTGCTGTAGTCCTGACTGAACTCTTCTTCATGCTGTCTTCATCACACACATACACAATCTCTTTTACTCATTCTATCTCACATACACAAAGCAAACTGCAGCTGACAACACGCTTCCACATCCCCCTTCAAAAGGCATTCACTGCAGCATGCCGAACAAGAGGGCACACACTATGCTTGGGGCAGGGTCCACATCTGCAAATCATAGAATCACAGAATGGTTTGGGTTGGAAAGGACCTTAAGATCATCCAGTTCCAACCCCCTGCCACAGGCAGGGACACCTCACACTAGACCAGGTTGCTCCAAGCCCCATCCAACCTGGCCTTGAACACTGCCAGGGATGGGGCATTTACCACTTCTCTGGG
>JAOEHX010043908.1:0-13260 GCA_025448015.1 Bolborhynchus lineola
CACGGCCGAGTTTAAGCGCGGTGCGGTGCATGGTTGGATACGGCCGAGCTGAAGCGCGGTGCGGTGCAGGTGGGGTCCGCACCGTGCGGTGTATGGTTGGATACGGCCGAGCTGAAGCGCGGTGCGGTGCAGGTGGGGTCCGCACCGTGCGGTGTATGGTTGGACACGGCCGAGATGAAGCGCGGTGCGGTGCAGGTGGGGTCCGGCTCTGTGCGGTGCGAGGAGGCACCGGGTCCTGCGGTGCTGGAGCGGCAAAGGGAGGTGCGGGTCGGGGCATGCGAAGCAGTGAGGGCAGCAGCCGTGGTGCTGAGCATCCGGCGCCGTGACCCGTTTGGGGTTCGGGCTCAGTGACTCCGTGCGCCCCTTCCCACAGGAGGAGCTGAAGCGTTTAACGAACGCGGGGATTGCGCCGCAGCGCTGCGGGAGAGGAAGAACTGCTTTGAACAGCGCGCGTTCCACCGGCACTTTCCACACGCGAACCCTCGGAGCCAACCCCAACGCACCTCTGCGGGTCCCGGGAAGGAAATGCTCCTCAGCCGCTCGTCCACGCACGAAGCAAACCACGATCTCCTCCTTCTTCAGCAGAACAGGTACCTGCGTGTGCCCCCGGAGGAAGGCAGCCTCGGGCTGCAGTGGAAGCCCCTCCTCGCTGTGCCCATGGCAGCTTGGCCGGGCAGGAGAGTGCATTTCGCAGCAAAGGTGAAAGGGTTGCATTCCCCAAAGGATTTTATTGCGGTGGGTGAACTGGATGCACGCACCTTTTCCAGTATCAGGTTAAGGTGTAAGTGACAGCAGGCACTTACTGAGAAGCAGCCTGAGTGCTAAGCACAGCCCCAGGCTTGGCTCCCAGCACCGGAGTTCTCCGTGGAGCATTGGGAAGGTTGATTCAGCCCCAGCACTGACACATGTCCAGGTGAAAACGTTCTCTTCTGGGTTCCTGATGGCATCACGTGAAGGATGCTGCAGCTGGGACACTGCTTCGGCTGTGGTGGGAGGTTCATGCCAGGTTTGTTTTAAGCAACAGCAGTCCTGAACTGCTGGGTAGGTGCCCTTGGAAGAGTGTTAGAGCTGGAGGTGAGTGAGGAAAGCTTTTACGAAGGGTTGGACAAAGCCTTTTCCAAAGAACAGTGTTTAATCCTGACCGAGCCAGTGAAGGAATCGCAGGAGAACAGGAATATTCCTGCTCCTTTGGAACGTGTTGTGTGCTTTCCTCTCTCTTTGTTGGCTTCCCTCAGTCCAATGCACTTATTTGCTGTGTGCCTTTGGCTTCACTGGACGCTCCTGCCTGGTCTGTAGGAATGGTTCTTATTGTTGTAGGTTTTTTGCTTGTTGTTTTTAGCTTGTCCTGAAGTGGCAATGACCTCGCTTATACTGAGAAGTTGTAGTAGATTTTGTATGGAAGGGTTTCAGAAGGAAACACGGGACTTGGTGCCTTCATCAGGGAACAGAAGCTGTCAGAGCTTCACTGGGGAGTTCAGTGGTTTGGGGTTGTTTTGGTAACTCCTGAGCTGCTGTTTCTGAAGGGAATGTCAGGAGGGAGCTGCCTGCATGCAGAGGGGAGGGACTGGAGCATCCCACTGTGGGGAAGGGGACCGGCTCCATCTCCTCTGGTGTTTGAGGCTGCCGTCCACCTGCAGCAGCCCACAGTGAGGTGGTGGCAGCGCCAGCCTGGCCTAGAGAACACGAGTGGCAGTTCTGAGCTGAGCATTGGGAATGGTGCTGTGGATAGCGCCTGACCCTGAGCAGTGCATGAGCCAGCTCAGGTTTTACCTGATTCCTTCTTGTTTTCAGATGAAACAGACAAAGAAAACTCCAGGCCGCCTCCTTTCATCCCACATAAGGACTGGAAGGGAAAAGACGTTTCTTTGGCCGCCTCCCCTGTGAAGATCTTGGCTTTGCCGCGGGTGGAAGGAGCCCATCACCAACCGCCCTTCCGAGGCACGGAGGGGACGGCGCCGCATACAGCCCAGGGTTGTGCTGATCCTTTCACAGAGCCACGGGTGGAGACCTCCGGTGGGGCAGGAGAGGGGCGCTGCTGCCTCAGCCTCACCCAGCTCATCCCTCACGCACACAAGGCCCAGTTGTGGGCTGGAGAAGCAGCTTCATCCCACAGCAGCGGGGGACACAAACCGGAGGGCCGGGAACGCCCTGAGGAGGCAGAGGCCGGACTCGACTTGCAGTGGGGACCCGGTGCAAAGCAGAATAAGAAACCCCAGCAAGGGAGCAGTGTTAATGGTTCCAGTGATTTCACTGTGAGCACAAACCCCGCTGTCAGGAGCAGCAGTACCGAGGCTCCCGGCTTTCATCCGTCTCCGCAGGGAGCGGGGAGAACGTGGCCCCTGCGAGAGCACAGCCAGAACACGGCTGCTGCTTCAGCCGAGGCGGGATGGGACAGTCCCTGCAGGGAGCTCTTCACCCAGGACTCGGAGGGGAACAGGGTAATCGCCCACTGGGAGGTCCCATCTCCATGCAGGCAGCTGCCCCGCTCTCCCTCCAAGGGCTGTTCCAGCAGTGCTGCGGGATGGGGCTGGAGCGAGCTGGGGGAGCAGGAGCCGGAGCTGTGCTATGAGCTGCTGTTCACGCAGGATTCGGAGGGGGGCAGAGTGATCAAGCACTGACACGGGCCCTCGGATGCGTTGTGCAGCCCCCGGAAAGCGTTCTGCGGAGGGGTACCCACTGCTTCTGTATGCGTGGCTTTGGCAGCACCCCCATGCATCAGGCAGGACCCCTCTGTACACTGAGATTATGCTTTAATAAAGGTAAAACTTGGAAGCACTCTGTGTGTGGATGGTTTGAGTGTTTGACTCCTGGTTACAGCCCGGCTGCCTGAGGTGTTTAGAAGTGAAATGGTGGCAAAGAGGATGCAGTGTCACGGTGCATCTGTGGAAGTGTGAACAGCCCCAGTGCGGGGCTGGGAGCTCCTGTGCAGCTGGGAGGCAGCTCAGTGCAGTGGGGCTGCCCCTGGAGGGTTACAGCCTCCGGCTGATGCTGTAAGGAGCAGTGAGGGCTCGGGCAATAATGGGTCTGTTCTGGTGTAAGTGCTTGTAGCAGCTGCCAATGTCAGTAACAGCAGTGGAATGTCCTGTATGCACATCGTGTATGCTGCACATTCAACATAATCCCCTGCTTTTGGACGGGCTACTTTAGATGTTATCTGTTTTAAAGCACCAGCTGCTCCAAAACCCCAGGGCCATGAGCAGCAGAGTCCATCTGTGAGCACCATCAGGCTGCAGAACAGCCTGCCCTGGCAGCAGCAACCACCTTTTGGTATTTCTTCTTAAATGTCAGGTATGTCCTTCTTTACCACTGCAAATGGCACATTTTAAGACAGCTTTACTTTCCCCTTGGGCAAGAATTAATGTACAATACAAACTGGTGTTATGCCGTAGCCCAGAAGTGAATTGTGCTGATGCTCTTGTATATCCAGTCTGCACACGGAGCATGCTCCTAGGAACCAGGAACCCTTGGTTACAGCTCCATCTTATCCACATCAAATCCTCATACTGGGACAGGGAGAAGGGTCACATCATCCACTGGCTCTTGGCCCACATCTGAGAAGGGAGGAGCTGCATCAGCTCCCTAAGAAACTGATGAAGCCTTACCTGCTACCCCTGCTCCCACAGGTACAAGCCTCTTCTTTTGCTTTTAAGGTGGGGATGAGAAGTTGATTTTCCAGGGCTGAGGGCTGATGGATTAACAAAGGCTTTGGCATCTGAGCGCGCTCATCTCCAGCACCACCGGCCAAGGCCTGGGCTGCAGCAGCTGAGCTGTCACTCCCCAGCTGGCCCAAGACACAACCACCACTGCCCACGTTTGGACATGTGCATTAATGATATCAAGGACAGCCACTGTCTTATTAAGGCTCCATTTTATATAAAGGAAAAAACCCAACATCCTTTAAATACAACCATGAGAACATTGCAGAGGAGGTGTAGCTGAAGGAAAGCTCTTCAGTCAGTGAGAAGTGTAGCCACAGGCAATGCCAAGCTCCTTCGTCCCCTTCCTCAGTGACAGCGCGTGTGGCGGGTGCTTGGTTCTTAGCAATAAATAGACCTTCTGAGTGCTAAAGAAAGTACATTACCTGAACACAAGGACTAGTAATGAAACATTAAATTACTGGCAAGAAATGAAGGCCATTCTGTCATGCAGTTGTGGGGTAACTTACTTGGGAAATAACCAGGGCAGCCTAAAACCACCCCGTGGCCCTTTGGTGGGACTGGGTGATTTGATCACTGCCCATGGGTTCATCCTGCCATAGGGCAGACACGGGTACCGGAGGACAACTTCTGCTGCTGTCATTTAACCACCTCCTGAACACTGAAGCCCTGGAAGCGCTGGGTAGCTTATTCTCAGTAGCTCTGTACCATGCTTAGAACAAGCGACAGAACGGGCTCTTTGCCATTCCTTTATACTGGAAATGGTAACTGGTCACACTGGAACAAGGCCGGTATAAGCTAACGCTTAACATGAACCTAAGGAAAACTGTAGGTGGGAAGAACATCATCCAGCAGCACGTGTTTCACTCTAGAAGATCCTCAGCAATAATCAACATCAAAATACAGGTGGAAAAGAATTTCCATCTTCTTAAAAAGTTTGGTCTTAAATGTAACAATACACAGAAAACACACCAAATCCAAAGGGTCTTTCCTAAGTCAGTGTCCAGTGCAGAAACCATTTCTCATTAACAAAAGAGGCAAAAGGCTCCATCCTTAGGAAGGCAGCTACTGTGGGAAATACTGTGGGAGCAGTAACGCTTGCAGAGTTTAATGCCAGGAGCATCACTTCTCCTTCAGGGCAAGATCTTCATCCTTGAGGGCAAATTTCCTCCTCAGAACTTCTGCAATGAGAACCGCCGGGTCCTCCTCCTTCAGCGACGTTCGGTTTCTGCTTGGAAGACAACAGCACAATGTGTCAGCAAAGAGAGGTGCCAGCCCGGTGCTTCACAGCTCCGGCTTGAGAGGCGTAAGTGCTTTTCTGCAGCCTTTCTCATGGGTTTAAAGTGGAACTGGGAAAGGTTGGGTCTGATCTCAGGCAGAAGCTCTTCCCTGTGAGGGTGCTGAGGCGCTGGCACAGGGTGCCCAGGGAAGCTGTGGCTGCCCCATCCCTGGCAGTGTTGAAGGCCGGGCTGCACAGAGCCTTGGGAGACATGGTCTAGTGTGAAGCATCCCTGCAGGGGGTTGGAGCTGGATGATCTTAAGGTCCTTTCCAACCCAAACCATTCTATATTGGCTTTTGCCCAAGTGGAAGAGATGGAAAAAGCATTTAAAACTTAAATGCAGTTAAGCTTTCCTGCTGGCTTAGAAAACCTGGAGCTCATTCTGTGGATCAAAAGCTCAGCATTGAAGCTCTTTATAGTTTTTATTCAACTGTGTTAATAACAAGTGAAATAAAACTTCAGTAATTATTTACAGCAACATACCCTCAGCAGGAATCTGCAATTGGTGGTGGAGCTGAAGCCCTGGAAGGATGTTTTTCTTTTTCAGGAATTTCCCTATACAATGGATAGGTGCTCTCCTAATTAAAGATGGGTATTGACATGTATTTTAAAGGAGGACTGGTACATATTTCCCTTCACTCAGCTACTGCACATGTGTTTTCCTGTACTGGTCTGCTACCAAAGCATCTTGTCTCTTTCAACAAGCTGCTGAAAGATGTGCAACATGCACAGTTCTGCAAATGCTTCTCACTCATTCCTGAAGCTTCCAGGGTTGTGTTTAAGTGCCCAGTCCTAAATAGGAGCATCAGAGAAGCCTCTGTGTACTTATCTCATTACGCATCATTTGGTACCTTCATCTACTTAAAAGCATCACACACTCTTTAAGTGCTACAAGTGCTATATACTCACATGAGCAGAACTGCACGTCACAGAGTGAGCACAGGGCTGCTCACACCTCAGCATCAGCTCCAGGGAATGGGGTCTAGGAATTAATGCTCATCAAGTGATGAACATCAGGGATTTAGGATTTATTAAAGGCAATTTTTCAGCTACCTGTGATTTGTCAAACAGCTTTCATTAAGCTACAATAACCATATCCTAAAATGTCACTGTCGCATGTAGGAAGCAAGTTAGAGGCTGAGGTGGAGAAGCAGCTGAGGGGACAACAGTTTGCTCCAGCAGGAACAGTCTCAAACCCTTGAGCTGAGGCTCTCCTAAGGCAGCTGCAGCAGCGTGACCCAGCTCAGGCTCACTGGCCTGTCACAAGAGGAGAAGGGCCCTTTTGTTCGCTCCGTGCCCAAAGAGGAGGGATCTGGCTGCTTCCTCCTCCCCCAGCTATCCCCCAGACCCAGCTCTTTGCTCTCCCCCATCTCCTGTGATGTTAAAAGCATCAACACTGCTGGTAAAGCCTTTCTTCAAGCACAAGCCTCCCACTCATTCACAGAGCTTCTCCCCCTGGGTAACAGCAAAGCCAAACACCTCCACCATTATTAGTTCTCATGTACTCTGTTGAGGAAATCAAAGTAAAACTGTGACCCATTATACCACAATGTTCCTGTCACCCACGGGCTGCTTTTATCAGCCTCCCCCCATCACCTCCCTGCCCACAGGTAAGAAATGTCTTGTCTTTCCCCACCAGGATCTGGATCTGTACAAGGGCTTTTTGCCCCTGAATAATGCACACTTCCCTGTTCACCTGGAACAGACGGCAGCAGTTTTCTCACCCCACAAAGTCTGCTTCCAGAGCAGGCTGACACACAGCTGCACGAACTGCAGCAGTGAGAAACACGATGGTCCCTGAGCACCTCAGCCCCAGAGGTACACATGTTTAAACTGAAACCATTCCAAGGCACAGCATGAGGCATCTCCAAGCTCCTGAGCTCCCAGAGCCCGGGGATGCCTGTTAGAATGGTAGTTAGAATGCTCCTAGGGAAGGTGAAACCTCACCCCAGCCCCTGACCCACCACACACCAGGATTCTGATTGAGATTCTCTCTCTCTTTGCCTAATAATTCGAAGTCATTTTTGGGTGACCAAAGCACTGTTTTGCAACAGACAAGGAGAAGGAAGAGGAGCGACACATCTGTGATCCATGAGTCCTACTCATCCCCAGGAGTGACTACAGGCATTTATACAAAGAGAGTGAGTGTTCAAGCTTCAAGTAATCTTTAACACTTAGGAAAGCTGAACACATTTCCCTCCTTTGACTACATCATCTTATTTCAGTGCTGAGAATTTCATTTCTTTTAAACTGAATTAAGCAAAGAAATGCTGGCATCACACAATGCAGGAATATGACATGACCTAATGGCTGGATTCAGGCTGGAAAATGTGGGAACTGAACTTTCTCACTGTGATCTCACACTAAAGCAAAAGCAGCAGAGCTGATGTTAATGCTATTCTATCAGCTGGGCAGAACCTTGCCTCAGCCATGGCACTTCAGGCATTCTCAGTGTGCAAACTCATCATGAGACAAGCAAACCCCTGCCCAAAGCTCAAAGCTGGGTCAGATGCAAAAGCTGAGAAGCTCCATGTGTTAATTCCTGTACGTGATAAAAAGCTGCTGAGCTCCTAAGGATGCTAACCAGGCCTCCAGGATGCTGTAAGCACCAGCCCCTGGAAGCACTGCAAGCAAAGCAGGCTGCTGATCCACATGGGGCTCCTTTACATCCAGACTTTTTTGTGCAGATAAACAGGCTGGAACAGGCAAACATCGTGCTTATTGGTGCAGGTTCCCCTCCATTGCTTTCTATCCAGGCAGGTAAAGCCAACATTAAAAAAACCCAAACCCAGAGCAGCACCAAGGAGCCTGGAATGCAGCATCCAGGCTCTGAAGTGATTGGACAGGCAGGAAAGAAAGAAAAGAAGCTAAAATCACGCGTGTTTAGGAAGCACTTACAAGTCTTTGCTTTGTTTCATCCTATGAATGTCTTTGAGGATGCCCATCATGTCTGCAAAACTGCTGGCCTTGGACAGAGACACAGAATCCTCCTCGTCGGGATCCTTTGACTCCGGTTTGCAGCACTCGGAGGCTGTGGAGCAGAGCAGGGACACGGACGGGAGCTCGGGGCTCTCCAGCTCTGCCTCCTCCTCCGTGATGTCACTAATGACAAAGGAGGTTGTAGACTGGAAAGAGGGTCCGAAACAGGGTAAAGGAGAAGATGCATTTGAACTTCCTGGAGACAGTAAATCTGGTGTGAATGAAGCAGAAGCTGAAAAAGAAAACAATACAGGTGGACAGATGAACTCAGGGCAAAAAACAGAATACAAACCAAGAGGCATCATCAGCCATGATATGAGAGAACTAAGCCATCATATTCTCTGATGCCCTCCACATCGACTCTGCTTCCTGCAACACCACATTCCAACACAAGACCTCCAGTACCTTTTATCTCACTACCCCCCTCATGCATCTCAATTCCTATCATGCCCATGAGCAGAGCACTCCTCCAGTTCCCCCCCTGCACCCCATCCCTGCTGCCAGGCCATGCTCATTTTCAATGGCTTTACAGCAGAGGACCAGAGATGGAGCTGCTGCTCGGGGGCACAGCAGCAGAACGCAGATCTCAGTTGTTTCAACTTTTCTCCTGTTTTAATTCAGCACCATGAGAACGCCTTTGCCTCGCTGTTCCTTTCACGCTCCTTCCCCCCATAACCACCCCGCCTGGTGAGAATGCAGAGCTGGTTCAGGACCTCCAGCATTTTACACCAGACAGTCACAGTGATTCACTCTGTCACTGCAGGCATTTTGACCTGTTTTGCTTTCCATCACCACCTGTACAATGAGAACAGCATCCCCCTGGTTTTGCAGGGAAGACGGGACTGATTTGCTTACACTTTAAAACACAGTGAGGGGATCGACAGCTGTGTAAATTCCAAGTGCTAAGTGAAAATGAGTTCAGTATTTCCAGTGTAGAACATTAAGGGGAAACAACCAAACCCTCAGAAACACATTTAGTGTACATCTCTGTGAAAGACCCTTCCTATACTGAAAACAAACTGCACCTTAAAGCACTAATACCCATGGCCTCAGAGCAAACCTGTAGATAGTTATCCGTTTCCAATGCAGGGGGCTCTCTAACAGTATACAACAAAGCAGATTGCACAGTATTTCTTTTTTGACATCAATCTTTCCAAAATAAGCCTGCTAAACAGTTATCTCCTTCATCAGATTACAAGCCACAGCAGGGCCCTACATCACAGCTCCCTGTTATTGACTTAAAGGACACAAAGTCAATAGGAACTGTTCTCAAATGCCAGCTGGTAACAGCCAGGCCCACTGCTGAGTGGAGAGGGAGAAAGGTATTAAATGATTAAATCATTTTTCTCCCATCTGGATCTCAAATTTCCCTCATTATTACTCTCCTTGAATTAAAAAAGACTTTTCTAGCACACAGCAAACATAGAGCTGAGACAACACTTCGAAGGAAAACACAGAATCTCCAGTTCTTTATTCCAATTCAGCTGTTCCTCTGATCTTGCATAAAGAAAGAGGACACATGCAGCCTGTCTGCAAGGGACTTGTGTGATGCCTTGTTTTATGCTTGCTCCCTGCAGAGCTGAGGGTAATGCATCCCCCTCATGCCCAGAGTGGCTTCAATCTCATGTGCCGCTGTACCAGTGGAGGCAAGTGGTGTGTCGGGATCCAGTGGCCTGTGAGAGGAGCAACGACAACAAGAAACACCAGCACAAGGAGATGGTGCTCTCCATGTGTGCACGCACCTACAACAGTACGATGAAGATCATCAGAAGCACCTCGTCTCATCTAAACACAACTCTGCACCACAGCTAAATGCATTCCATGTGCTCTCATGTGGTGGCCTAAGCATTTACATTACTGATGTCAAGTAGATTCCTGGACTGAACAAAACCCCAATCCAAATGTGCCATGCAGAAACCAGCATTTTAACTAAATCAAACACCACAACTCTATTTCCTGTTCAAATGCACTGATGGGTTGTGGGTAGCTGGGTTAAAATATCAGCTGTCATTAAAGGTGCAAGCTGTAGCATGGGGTTTCAATCATCAGGCAACCATGTGTCTTCCACAGATCACCAGAGGTTTGGTCCCTGCACACTGCACAGTGCAAAGCAGACACCTGAGAATTAAGAACACCACTTGCTTCCAGATGGAGGATAAGAAAGGTTTCATCAGCCACTATTACCCATCATAAACAGGAATTAACCTCCCTGGCATCATTTCAAGCGCGGCACAGACCTCTTTTGCTGTTGTTATTGGGTTGGATTTTTGTTCGTTTGGGTCTTTTGAAGCAATGGGAAGAATTAAGAGGAGCTCCTTCTCCTCTGGGAAGCTGCAACAACACAGCTGCTGCCGTGGTTATTGGCAAGAGTGTTCTGCAGGGAAGAAATGCAGCTCTTCAGAAAAACTGTTCTCAAGAAGGACTAAATTCCTTTAGTTTGCAAAACTGTTCGGCAGGTTTTGAGCGAGGGGAGCAACACCTCTGCCTCTGAATACTCCATAAAGAGATACCAAGATATTTCTCTCATACTAGTTTCCATACTCCTGACCAGCCACTGTAAAAGCAAAGGCCTGTAGAACCACTTGGATTTGGATCTTACGCAATATCATGGTATTTTCAGAGCTGAGTATACAGGAAAAACCATGAAAGGAAAAGAAGTAAAAAGCCTTTCTTCACACCCAGCTTTATGGCTACAACTCTACTAGAAGAAATAAATCAATCAGCTCAGCTCTAAATAAATCAACTTTCCCCCAAACACTTCTCTGCCACAGGAATGGCACCGCCACTTTCACACCAGAAACAAACACATCTCCTTCCTACCCAAATCAAGACATATCCCTCCTGCTCATGGCCAACTTGGAGCAGGAATGGCAAGAATAAACCAAATGTTTTCATTAACTGAGGTACTCGAGATGCCTCGGCCTCCACAGCAAATGCACTCACAAAGAAACAATTGTTATATCTCAAACAAGCTGGGATCCTCCAATGAAACAGATGCAAACATCTGAACACAGAATCAGTGCAGAGCTGACACCAAAGGTGGCATCTCACATCTCTGCTGGAAAAACAACCGGCAAGTCTGGTCAGTGTGGGGAAATAACATGGTTCACTAAGTCAGCCCTTCTCATTCAACAAACCAAAGTGCATGATGTTCCTACCTGATTCTGCAGCGACTATTTTAGCTATCTGACTCCGAAGGTGACTCAGCTCATCCTGGAGCTCTGTTGTTCGGCTCAGTGCTGGTAAACCAGGTTTCTTCAAGGCGAGCAGCTTCTCCTCCTGCTTCCTCAAGTTGGGGACTGAAGCATTTCGCTGTATAACAGTGAAGGGACTTGGCTTCCACTTGTGCTTCAGTGGGCGAGTGTCGCTTCTACAGGACAAAAAACACTGACAAGGTCCAGACCCCTGCACGACAACAACGTGGCAAAGCTCTGCCTCCACCTCAGGACAGCAGAAGACTTCAACACAATGAATTACTGTGCCACTGTGGTGTATGTGCCACTGCGTGTGCTCTCTGCATTACAAAGAACCATAGAAAATTACATGGAATAGAGAAACCATGACACAAGATCTGCTGCGAGGGCACAGGGACAAAAGTTGGGGACACAGTTTCAAGTCAGTTCTCTCCTGGCAGCTGTGTTTCCATGCCAGGCAGTGTGCTGGGTGCACGAGGGAACATCATTTACTGATTAACTTTACCTCTGACTTCAAAGTCTGTTTGTCTTTCATCACAAGATACCTGTTACTATTGCCCTGCTTGAAGTACAAAAGTTCAGCTGTCCAGAACCAAACTCCTGTTGCCAGAACATATAAATCCCAGGAGGGATTGAGGAGAACTCAACTCTTCAATTTTCTAACCAGTTACCAACTTTCTAACCAGAATCTAACAGAGATTAAGGGGACTGCTCTACACAGCTCTATCAGTAGGTAAAACATGTCATGACACAGGCTTTTAGCACTGCCTACAAGAATTCCTCCCAGCATCCTTTGTCCAATTTGGTTTTTTTCCATCTCCATCACTGGGAAAAATGTCTTTCAACAGGCACCACATCAGACCTTGAGAGGGCCGGAAGCTGCAGTCATTTAATCAACGTCAGACCTATGCTTTGAGAAATAAACCAGCATATAGAAGGATCAGCAGACACAAAGAGGAAGCCAACCTGACTCTGGCGTATGTTTCTTCATCATCCGCTGCTATCCACACAATGTCTGCCAAGGTGGGGACTGGAGGGATGTCATTTAAATAGAGCTCCGAGACATTAGGTAGAACCTAAAAAGAAGGAAGTTACATTAAGGAGATGGTGACTCTGTCTCCTAAAGCCACCCCAGATGTGCTGCACTGGTTCTCAGAGCCTGTCCTTTGTCCAGGCTGGCAGCTGCTTGTGTTGATGTGTGACAACAGCATCATTTGGCTGAGGAGACATCATCTGTTGGCTGCTGCAGACTCCTGGGTGCATGGCATGTTACTGTGCTCTCCAAGCCTGAGCTGCAAGGCAGTGAATGGACACTTGATACAGCTGAGCACGCTGCCAAGGCCCATGTGCAACACAGTGCCTCTGCAAGTCCAAGCGCTGTCCTGGAGCTCAAACAGTGACGTGCTTCCAGAAACCCTTTTTGTTTTGGAGCACAGGCCCAGAGGGCACGTGGCTGTTGGAGGTCACCCAACAAAGCTCTGGTTCAGCAGCTCAATACTCCTGTCTCCTCTAGCTTGCTAACCCAGTCCACAGCCGGCACTTGCACAGGCCCCTTCTTCAAGCTGCCAACAACCACTTTACAAGGAAAGAATCAAAAAGAAACTAAAGAACATGAGCATTAATTATCCTGCCATGGGTTTGGTGAGTGTAGCTCTACAGCCATGAGCAGCACCACATGGCAGTGCCGTGTCCTGCTCCAGACCACCACATCCCTGATGAGTTCTTACCTCAAAGGTTGCTCTGGGACAGGGCTTTAAAGGGAGGTTTGACCCGATTCTCCTGACAACGCTGCGTGCTGAGCCATGGGGTTTGTTCTGCCAGATGGGGATTGTCTACGAGAATCCATGTGACAGAATTAATATCTGAAGTCAGTTCTCCCTCTTAAAATCTTGTTCAGTTGGAAATTGTGCTGTAAACTCAGCTCATGGGCTCTGATCTCTTTTTATTTGTTCAGTGATGATCTGAAATGGGAACTTGCTAATAACCATGATCTTTATTCATACAACTCTGTTTCGGCTGAACACAAGTGAGAGTCAGCCAGTTCCTAAGGGGCATGTTGAACACGGGTGGAGTATTCCCAGGACTGACAACTAAAGGCAGTCAGAGACAACGAAAAGGGATGAAAAGAGAAACCCAGCACCACGGGAGAGG
>JAOEHX010043909.1:0-18100 GCA_025448015.1 Bolborhynchus lineola
GAATTGAAAATGTGGTAAGAAGTGGAGAAACTTTATCTCACAGCTGCATGCTATGAAATGTGGCAGCTCACTGTCCTGATTTGTAGACAGGATTCTTTATATTATTTTGACTAATGGTTACTGCAGGTTTGGCCAAAGCACATCACAATCTCAAGTTCTTAAGTGTGTGCAGAAAGAAAGGAGACTTCTTTGTATGTGTTATATTTTTAGTACATCAGTAATTTTCTGAATAAATACTTCCCATGACTTGTTTTTTATAAGCATTTAATTTCTTTTTAATTTCACATATTCTGTGTGAGAGATTGCAGAGGAAATTTGATACTCAGTTCTTTTTGTCTAGTTTTTCTCTTAGTGACACACATGACACCTACTTTTATGAATACTGCAAGCCTCGGCATCACTGCCATTGTGCATATGAGGTGAGGTCTCCAAAATAGAAGTTAATGGGACTGTCCTACTCCTTTCAGCTTCAGTTCTGTCCCCAGGAGTCTTACTGCCAATTAGAATTCTGTCATTCTCTTGCCAAATGGTTTGTTTTGGCATTCATATACCTACAAGCTTCAAAGATTGTGTTATGCAGTTCTTAGTTCACTAGTTTCACTGCTGTGTCTTCACTGTAATTAGTCAGTGATGTAAGTAACCTCCTCAGTATCTTGAGATACTTTATCTCAGATGTTTTATTTCTTTTTTCAAACTCTAGGGAGGCCTGATGTCTTAATTTAGACCAGAAGTTCTTCAGGACAAATACTTTCCTTTACGTGCAAACCTACATGTGCCATTCCATGATACACCATTTTATTGCTTCATCACATGTTACTATTATTAAATACACAAGATCTGGCCACATAAGTTTTGGTTTAAAAACTGCTTATGTGATGCTTAGCTCCCTTAAGAAAAAATGTATCTTAGTTTGAAGGGCTAAGCAAATGATATATTGAAAGTATCCTGTGCATAATTATTGTTTGTAGGGAGGCAACAAATGATGGATATGCATGTATTAAAAAAAAAAGGTCTGTACTAGTTTCTTGCAGTTCACTAAATGGCAATACTCTATTTTGTCATGACTGATTAGATTTCCTGTTTTGCCACAGTCAGCTAATCCAGACTTTAGACATCAGGTTGCCTGAACTACTTTTGCTTTTATTTCTCTGCATCTGTTACAGTAATATCTTATGTGACCTTGGAACTTGGTGGGGACAAACTGTTTTGTTAGGATGAACTTGAGACTCTGTGGAAAATAGCGACTTAAGTCACGCTCTCAAGTTCCTCAGTACTAGAGTACTGAGCAGTTTGTAGTAACTGCAGCAGTTTGGAAATAAAGCTAATTTTCTGTTACCGATACATATCCATGCTACAGATGTTAAAATTTCTGATTAATTTTTCTTCCCCGCCTCCTCTCTCTCTCCCTTCTCTCCCGCCCCCATTCAGTAGGGCCATTTTAACTTGTCCAGCTGTAAACCCTAAGAAGTTCCTTCTTTGCTTTTCTCTCAGGGAAAATTATTTCTAGGTAACTCTTAGGTTTTCCTTCATTGTTTCAGGTTGTGATAAACAATGCAGCTGGAAACTTTATTTCCCCTTCTGAGCGGCTGTCTGCTAATGCGTGGAGAACAATAACTGATATTGTGCTTAATGGTACTGCTTTTGTAACTCTGGAAGTCGGAAAGGAGCTCATTAAAGTACAGAAAGGTATCTTAAGATAAATGCTAAGTAAGCACATCCTATTATGCAATATTATTCCTTGCCTTATTATATATTTTAAGAGTTTTAAACATAATTTTTAATACCATGCTTCATTTCTAGAAGGAAACTTAATTTATAGTAAAGCCATAACTTAAGTATCACACATAAAAACTGGCTAGCAATCACTTCACTCTAGAATCTGCCCTTAAAATTGAACCTGGAAGCCATGAAATTGAATATAAAAATCTGATTGTAGAGTTCGTACTAGTTGTAAACTTTTTAAAATTTGAAAAATAAAGCTTTAATTAAAATATATGATATTACTTCTCTTGAGTCTTCTATATCTGTGTTGGTTTTATTGAACAACTGAGCATGTGGCGTTTATTTAAATGAGCAGCAAATCAGGATATCACTTCACATTTTCCTCCTATGCTTAAATAAATTCACAGCTGTGGTATTTGACTAATAGCACTAGAGAATATTACCTTTGAGATAGAATGCTACCTTTGAAAAAGAATTTCAAAATTGAAATCAGTATTAGCTTTTATTTTCCCAGGTATGATTCCTAGTTCTAGACCACCAAGGAGTTTTAGCTTTACCATAAAACTATGATAGTTCTTTGATATACTATTTAGCCAAAGGTTTACTTAACTGGATTGTCTTTGAGGGAAAACTAATATATGCCCTTCTTTGTTATGTCATACATTATATATTAATAATTGTTTTCATTTTATATTATCTTATGAATTGAAAAACATTGTGTTTATTTTTTTGATCAAAATTACATAATCTTAAATAACATTTAAAAGCAGTGAGGTATATTATGGTTTTCAGTGAGTCTGTAACTGTTTTGGTCAGTTGACAAGGTATTTCTCACATATGTTTTAGCAGCAGATGAAAACATTATTTCCACCATTCTAGTGCTAATATGTCTACATTAAAACTCCATCCCCAATTCTGACTTGTATCATTATAGCAGACTATTGTAACAGTTTGCTTTATGGCCTTCCTGATGCATGCAGTGTCTCTCTGTAGTAATGTGGAATGCAGCCTTGAAAACACCGACATCTTTGCTGCTGTTGAATGAAAAACTACTTTCCTTGTTTCCACCCTCAAATTTGGCAAAGTCCAGATGTCGTTCACCTTCCTTTCCAGTCTCTCTTCCTTTCACTTCTAAGCTTCCAAAACACATGAATTTCTTTTGCTGTTTGCATGCCTTCTTTCTAGGGGATTCTGTAAGTAAGACTGCTTATTTAAGGTTTTTTTAGGACATGTTTTTGTAAGTAAATCAAGTGTACCTATTAGTCTGTTCATTTTCTACCTTCATTTTATTTTTGTGTGCTTGCTTTTTTAAGTTTGAGTTCTTAGTTTCTGAAGTGATGCTACCCCATGCAGGTATTTTATAACAGTCTGTGAGGATGCTGTATATCTGACAGTTACTAAAACACTGGCATGTCCTTTAGGTCTACAATGTGACTTATGTCAAACCTAATTTAGTAAATAAACTGCTCTGCTCTTAGGCTCTTATGTTTGTACTGGTATTTGAAAGGGATTTGTAATTTGCTAGTGTGTTATTTATGCGCTAAGGTTTTTACAGAATGAGGGGAGTTAATTGGTTACGTACGGTCCATGTCACTAATATAAGCTTTAGAAATAAAATTGAATGTGAACTGGAGAGTACTGACTTCAGAGCTGTAAACTGTCATTCTTCCCTCTGTGTTAGGTTCACCCAACTCGCTTCTGTTTAACCGATATTTTCAACTTTCAGTGGTTTAATTCTGCTAAATGTATAATTAACAATCAACTCTAGATAGGTTCAGAGCTGTTCTATGTTTTTTCCCTATGTTGATTTTTCTATTTGAAGTTGCTTGCTGTGGCCTACTTTTTATAAATAGGGCCCATGGTCTCTGGATATCTGCTGACATTTCTGTCCGTGTTTGTTTATGGTTCTCTTTAGTTTCTCTTGTGTAACATTACTGTAATATTTTAACCAAATCTCTACTTATCACATGCATTCTATCAGTAACGTATATTGTTTCAGAAATATCCCTTGAGTAGCACTTCTAATTAAATTATTTTTAAAATACAGTAAGTAGAACAGCTATTTTAGTTACTGTGGCATAAGTAATGAATTGTCATCCCTTCTCCTCCAGTTCCCAGTAAAAGTGAGTTCATGCTAGTCATTGATCAGACAAATGGAATTTATAGGCTTCCATAAAAGATTAAATAAGCAGTTGCAGTTTCCATAAGAGATTTAGCAAAAACATTATAAAATATAACATATAAAAGAAAGTGTTCTTTTCCTAATGCAGTTTGTTGTGATAATAATAAGAAAAAGTTACACAGGTTAGTTTTGTCATAAGCTCTTCTGTAGAAAAAGCTTCTGAAATATTTTTTTTCTCTGCATATACTTTACTCAAGCCCTAAACTGTGTCATTTTAAGATTATGCCAAACCTAACTGTTAATGTTGTTTTTTTTTTTTTTCTCTTTCCAACCAGGTATTGATGAAATTGGGGCAAGTTACTGGTTTAGTGACTACTAGACTAGGGCAGCTTCTAAAAAGACACTAACATCTTAGGCCTTCACTCCAGTTAGTCTGATGTACACGTTCATTATCAGAAGTCTGAGGATACAGACCTTTGGAGCCTGATCAGTAGCTATTTACACTTATATGGAACAACTCTTAATGTTGATGGAAACGAGGGAACTGAAATAAAAAGGCTTGAAAGCAAAGCTTCCAAGACCAGATTTTTAAAGTGCCTTTTTACAACCCAGAGTGATATGTCATCCCTGGCATTTGAGCTGCAAATTTCTGTACCACTGAGGTTTCTTTTACTTTAAGTTCAGAATTAGATTTTCGTGTATTTTTTGTTTGTATGGTGTGGGGTTTTTTAGATGTGTGTTGAAAATTGCAGGAGCAGCATTTCTGGCTATTACAACGATTTATGCAGAGAGTGGTTCAGGATTTGTGTTGCCGAGCGCCTCTGCCAAAGCTGGTGTAGAAGCAATGAGCAAGTGAGTAATACAGCAAAATGCATGTTCTGCTTTTCACATCCTTGACATAGGATAATTGGTCTGTAAAAACAAAGCTAGTCGGTGTAGTTCTCCTATTCCATTGTATCATAAGAGAGTCTTCCAGTCTCCAGTATCCTGGCAAGAAAATAGTATGCTGACAGCTTCTTACAGAAGGAAGTATTAACTGCTATTATTATGACGATTTTTATCACAAGGATGAGTGGATGATTTTTCTGACGAGGGCAAGGTAAAGGCAAGTGGAATTACTTCTTTTGGTAATAGCAAGTTCTAAAGTTTCAATTACAGTTTTGATAATCAGATTCTCTTGCATTGTTGTAGGCGAACTAGAACTTAAAGATAGTTATTAGGGGAACTGTTTGAGGTCTATAGTGCCTTCCACTTTCCTTTTGTCTCAGGAAAAGATGTGGTTGTATTTGGGGGGAGTATACTGTTGCTTCACCTTTCTAGTTTCATAAAGAAATGTATTACCTTTCACTATTTTAAATTAATGTCTGTGGCCATATTTAATTCAGAACAGTATCGTGATGTGTCCATGTTTCTCAGCAAACAAAAGGATTTCTATTGTTACTAACTACATGGCATTCCTTCATATTGAATAGATCCTCCTCTGCACTTTGGCAGAAGGATTTGAACAGTTTGGCAGCCTTTTATTAACTAAAATTCTTTGTCCAGAAAAACATGAGGGAATGAGTGCTGATCTTGATTTGTGTCTCTGGAGCTATAACTGAAGTGTGTACTTCTCAGACTTTATGACCCAGCTGATTCATTCACTGTAGTAGATCTATCTGAAGTACTGCTTATGCAGAGAAAATGTTGCCATAAAGCAGGATTATTCTGCTGGTCTCATTTTAGAATGTAACCTCTGATTTGGGTTATTTCAAAACATCTGAGAGCTATGTTGAGTATCATGTGGGATAGTCTAAATTACCAGAGAAAGATGCTGGCTTAACAGTTGTTTTTCAAGGAGTTTAGGTGCCAAAATCATCTGTAGGATTTGTGAGGGAAGAATTGCTCTTTCATGTCACTTTATCTACGATGCATCTATTAAATCAATACTCCTCTGTTTGTGAATGTGATCTTTTTCTTCTTTGAAATGTTAATAAGAAAAAAAACCTTAACCTTAAGTAGAAATGCCTGTTTCAGTAGTATTTACACATTTGATTCAGTTTAAAAAAAATTTTTTTTTTCTAAATAGCATTATTGAAGTACTGTGTTTAAAATATTGATGCATTCTGTTAATGCATTTTTAGGTCTCTTGCAGCTGAATGGGGTAAATATGGCATGAGATTCAATGTGATTCAACCAGGTCCAATAAAAACAAAGGTACATAGCGTGAAGTGAAACACAGCCTTGAATATTCTTTCTAGTACACTTTATGCTTTGTAGTTAACTTTAAAATAGTGTAACCTTTTCCTTGACTGTTAAAGTATGATTTCTTTGGTATTTAAGACTGTGCTGGAATATTGAACACACTGCATCCCAGTCCTTTTGTTAAACAGAATTTCTGGAACTTGTGAAGCCTGTTATTGCCCCTTTACTGCACTAATATAAACAAACTTTTTTAGGGTTTGAAAGAAATTAAATATTGAAATACCTAATTTGATTCTTATAAACTGCACATACATCGTTTGTCAACTTATACTTGGTGGAGTAAGAGTGCCTATTTCTGCCTGAACTCCTAGTTTTAAACAAAACATCTTGTCGATTCCAAAATGTCAGAATCTTTTTTAGTTATATGAGAACCGAATCTCACTAGTTTTGTTGGAAAACACAAAACTAGAAAGAGAAAAACTTAGCAAGGAAATGTGAAGCATTGTTATGAGTGAAAAGGAGGCCTGGAGGGTTTGAAGGAAGTAATGCAGACCAGCTGGAACAGGAATTAAAAAGAAGGCAGTCCTTCTAGAGGAGAAAGGAAGATGCATTTCACTTTGAGCCAAAGTATTACAATTATGAGCAGTAACAGCTAATAATGGTATTACTGCTACCTGTAAAATATGTCACAGTTGGTTTTGCTGTTGTTTTGGGGGTAGGGGTGCAGGGTTGCTTGCTTTTTTTATTTTTATTTTTTTCCTCCTGTCAGTATTCGATGTTAACACTGGACAACTCAGTTTTATTTTTTTTGACTGTGAAGAAAGATAAGTGGCAGTACCAGCAGGGTTGTAAGAATGTTGGAATAACATTACAGTATCAGACCAGGAGTCTTCCAGGCCTTGCACGTGGTAGATTTTTAGGCTAGAAGAAGAACATTAAGTGACATTTCTCCTTTCTGTCCAGGGAGTTTGATACATGTGGTATCTCTTCATGTTACAATCATATCGATGGGTTCTTTCCTTCCATGAGTTTGTCCTGTTCTTCTTTGAATCCATATAAACATTTGGTATCCACTATATCCTGTGGCAGGATCACTTTGATTTATAGCTTTTCTTAATTTTCAGCAAGTTAACTGCTTTAAGGGTCAGTATTGCTACCTCCTGGTAATGTTTGTGATTTAAACTAATAGTGTATATCCCACTGGAGATACTCTGTGTTCTTAATAAAGTACTGCATGTGTTGCATTGGTTTCAAGTTAAAATAGCCCTGAAAGCATAAAAAGGCAGACCAGCCTTACTTAAAACAGCATTTGCAAAATCAAGGCTTTCTGCCTTAGGGGCTGCATCCATGTCTTAAAAAACACTGTTGTAAGTCATGAGAGGAAAAGAAAAAAGTGTACAAGTGCAGTACTGTTAAGATTATAAATTGGTATCTAAAAATATGACTATTGGAGACTTAAGTAGCATGAGTACAGCCATGATTACAAAATTACAGTGTGCTTTAACTCATTAAATACGGTACCTTAACAAAAATATTACTAATACATTCCTGATTTTACATGAGGAAGTTGTTTCCTTCTGGAGGAACCAGGAAGAACAAATTCCTCTTCTATTTCCCGTGCCATTCTAAACTATTCAAATACCAAAACTTCCAAATACCAAACTTGCCATTGCTTTAATGTAACTGAACTTGAGTTTTTTCCCTTTTCAATTTTACTTACTCTATGTTGTGTATAATTTGTTCCTATTGCTTTCCTGCTCCTCTTCTCCCCTTGTTCCTCTCCACTGCTTATAGAGCAATTCTGAGTCTTGCTTATACCCTCAGATATTGGGGCTAACTGGGAAGCAAAGGTTATTAACCCCTTTTCTTTTTCATAGATTGTGGGTGACTGTCCCAAGTGTGTTAAATTCTAGCTTATCATCTTCAGTAGATGTGTATCAGTGCAAGAGGGATGAATTGTTTTGTTTTCTTCTTTTTCATCCTACTGACAAAGAGGGTTTAGACAGTTTACTGACATATTGTTTACGTGCAGTCAAACATCTGTTGGATTTTAATTTCTAATGTAGTTATAAGTTTGCTCCCGTAATGTTCCTCTCAATTCTCAGGGTGCTTTTAGCCGTCTTGACCCAACAGGCTCATTTGAGAAGAAACTGATTGAGAGGATTCCCTGTGGTCGTCTGGGAACTGTAGAAGAAATTGCAAATCTCGCTGCCTATTTCTGCAGTGACTATGCAAGCTGGGTTAATGGAGCAGTGAGTTTGGGTTGATCTTGTTTACACAGTTAACCTGATGATGGATTGAGTTTTGCTGATACTTTCTATAAAGCCCTGGTTTCAGAAATGAAACTGCTACTCTGAAATTCTTTACAGCCATTATTAACCTTTTAATAGTAATGCATGGTAGTTAATGCCTTTAAAAAGAACTTCTAAAAGTGATTGAATTACATTATTTTAAGCATGACTTTTTCTGATCCAAATCAATAAAAATCAAATAGTTCATAACAAGGAAATGCTGTGGAAACCCCACTACTATTAAATACACTGCTTATGCTTTCTCTAGGTTATAAGAATGGATGGTGGAGAATATGTTTCTATGGCAGGAGAATTCAATGATTTGAAGATGGTATTAATTCCTTTCTTATTCAGACAAAAATTAGATATATAATTGTTTTATGGAATTCCAGTAAAATGCTTTTTTCTTTTATTAGGTTACCAAGGAGCAGTGGGATATGATGGAAGCAATGATTAGAAAAGCAAAAAGCTCTTGAAGCATGTAAATTTATGGTAGAGATCTTTGGAAATGATCAACTGCTTTTTCATGAATATTTAGAATTAATTGAGGAATAGCCTTCGAAAATTTTTGTATGCAAATTTCAATAAAATATTTTGAAATTGACATGTTTTGGATATGTTTATTTTTGCCATCTATAATCTGTTGCCAATAGCTAACAGCAGTTTTTCATTGAAATTTTATTGGTTTCGAGTATGTCATGTAAAGCCATGACATAGTTACAGTTTTGTGTAACTGTGTTACAAAACATAGTTTTGTTTGGTTTAGTTGTTGGGGTTTTTTCAGAGCATTATTTGTTTCTCAGAGGTATGCAGGTGTCTTAATACTGTAATTCCAGTAGGATTTCAGGAATATCATAATTTACTATTTTTTTTTTTCTCAGACTAACAGTTACATTTAATTAAGTCTTAATCCTCACACTTCAGTAAGAAGTCTTAAACTTGCAACTAGCAACATTTGAGATAGGATATAACTCCTGTGGTGACACAATCTTGAAATATGTGGTCATCTTGGGTCTCATCTTTTGCTGACATTTTCAGTCTGTTCATTATCTTATGCTGAACTTTAAAAATGACATTTAAGGACTAGCAATACCTTTCCAAGGAGCTCACTCTGTAGTGATTAAGTTAATGTTCTTGAAAATGAGAAACTAAGAATCATTTGCTCTTAGTTTATGCGTGTGACTAGGGGAGTCTGTCCATGAAATGGTTTTCTTAAGACGAGTAAATCTGGACTGCAAGTGTTGAAACCTTATTGGTTGGTTGAGATTTACAAAAATCCCTAGGTTTATTTGCATTCATGGTCTGGTTGTAAGTAAGTTTTTTGATGGCATTACCTCTCAATCTAGTTAGTTTATCCACCCCAAATATGCAGGTAATATAAAATAAATAAAACCCCAAAATAAACCCCCAAACACCCAAACAAATTTTTTGCTGTCCCTCTTTTAGTAGTATTACGTTTTCCAGATTGTGGAGGTGCTAGTTGTTTCCCCCCTGTTTGAAACAATGGATGGAATTCTTCAAAGAAATTAGCAGCCTGAAATCCACGGCTTGGTTTTTTGACTGTTTAACCTGAGCTCCAGATGCTCCACACGTACAAGCGTGGACATAGTTGTTATTGTAATTTTTTTGCAGTTTTTTCAGCAGTAGGTACTGCAGTGCTTAGATGTAATGCCTACTGCCATAATAAATACCAGAAATCCATGATGTGACTAAACACACAGACCCACTATGCTTTTGCTCAACCACCACTAAAGTATTGCTTTCCCTAGGTATGTTCTTTGTTTAGAAAGTAAACTTCAGAGCTCAGTTCAGAAATACTTCTTTTCCACAACAAAAGGCATTGTGTCCCTGTTCAAAAGTATGTAAAGAATTTCAAGTGCTTTGCAGTTTAATACTGCTTCTTGACATAAAAAGATTAAAAAAAAAAATGTTGAAGGCTTTCCTTCATTGCTTTGCTCATCATTCAGGCCAACTTTGCATCTAGGAGGAACTCAATTGAATTTACACTGAATTTTTCAGGGACCAAAGCTTTTTTCTGAACCATTAGTTACTGGAATGTCTCCTTCAACAGTGGCATTTTTGCTTTGTTTGATAAGGTGAGAATATCAAAGGGAGGCTACTTAAAGCCTGTCTTGCAAATAGATCCTGGATATTCAGTCAAAACCAGAACATTTATCACTTGCAGAAACAGGTGTTGCTTCCAAAAGCATCTACCTGTTCACTGTAGCTGAATGAATTATTAGTTGTAAAGTGACAACAGAACATTTTGTAAATGTAGATCATTCTGGTTCAGTGACAGAACCAAAAAGCACAGTTTAATGAGTATCTATAATAAGAATATTTTATCTTGCCTGTACCAATGGCATCCGTTTCAAACTCTGCAAGGTAGTTTTCAGATTCGGAACACCCTGTCTTCACAAGACACAGTGTGTTGGTGCAGGGTTTAGAAATGGCATATCATGTTTTAAAGGGTTATATCCTTACGGATAGTTTATAAAATGTATACACTTAATTAAGTGAAAAAACTTAACTTTGATGTAGCTATCCACTTTTGCAGGAGAATGAAATAGTCTGGTTTGGATTAACAACTATTCTATAGTTGTTACACTTGTTAGGGACAGTAAAGGAACATATCTATGAAGAGATAAATCTAATATCTCAAGTGCTATTCAGTGGTTACTAAAGCAGCAACACATAGCATCTGAACTCAGGAAAAGGACAAGAGAAAGTACCAGTAATATGGCTTGGCTTGGAACCTGTTCTAGATGCCCGTAGGGATGAGACTGTCCTGAAAGCAGCATGAAATATCCCCGGTTCCCAAGAGGTGCCCAATCTATAAGCATGTTTCACAGCTGTGTATCTTGCATGCTTATCAGACATAAAGCGTGGTCATCACAGCTGCTTTATTCCAAACATAGCAAAAATGGGTAAAAGACAGTATCCACATCAAGCACACTGTTCTTTGCTGACATAATTTGTCCTAAACTGGTTACCCCTGACCCTACCTCAGATTGCCAGCAAGCTATGGTATAAAGGGGAGTGTGAGAAAGGTATTGCTTTGCTGCATAATAATATTGTGGAGATGAAAGAAGGGATAATAAAGTGGAGGAATTGTTCAAAAAAGTGATGGGTTGCAGAGGCAGTTTGATTTTAATGGATCACATGGAAAACTTTGCTGGAATCTAAATACCTTTTTTTTGAATTACTTTTGCATGACCCATCAGTCAAAGGTGGTGTCGCTTCTGTGAACTCAACTTGGAGACATTCATAAAGAAGGATTTGTTGTCTATTTTCGACTGAGAAGTACATCTTGTCTGCTTGATTTAATCTGGAAATTACCCTTTTTATTTCAGATGACAATTTACTGTCTTTAAACCTGTCTTAAAATTTCTTAGAATAATTCAGTGCTTTAAAAGTGGTATTGTATTATAGTAGCACCTTATAAGCAAGTTATGAAAATCATTTGATGAAAGAGAGCAGTTGTCAGTATCAGTATTGCCTTTTCACTATGGTACTAGAACTGCTGTCAATCTTTGGTTCTATTTCTGTTAATTCCCTCCCTCCTTTTGAATATTTCAGTCACTGTTGAGCACATTGCTATTGCTTACCAATGCAAGAATCTGCTTTACAACCAGATGATGACACTGTCTGAGGGGACTGCGAGTTTCCACCTGTCCATACTGGTTTCCAAGTGATTGGCACATGAACTGCTCATTTATCTTTACTTTTTTTCATGTGCTTGTAACACGTAAGTAAAGACACTGAATTGGAAGGAAACTTGTACCTTTGTCTAACTCCATGGAGCAGCTGGTGTTATAACTGCTAAACACGTAACTCCTCTTTAACCAAGGTAAAAGCCCTAGTCTTTCTTGTGATAGCTTAATATACAGTAAAATAAAATGATCTTTGGTATTTTGGTGCATTCACCTTCTTTTAATTGGTGCAGAACAACTTCAGTTGATTTCAGAGAGATTTGGAGGTACTCAGCACTTCAGAAAATCAGGCCACATATATTTGGGTGCTTACATACAGATTTTGAGCCTCCTCGTAGACACAGCAAGTAGGTGTGAGTCTCAGTATGCCTCCACACCAGTGATTAGATCAATGATTATGATGAGGGCTTAGTATAAATGCACAAGATGCTGAATGGAACTTAATCAGAAGAAGCTGATGTCTAATGAAACAAAGACTTAATTCCAGTTTAAGTGGAGCATGTGTGCATCTAGTGAAACAAGATTCATTTTACATAACACTGCTGCTGGCTGTCAGCATCCTCATCTGTATTTGACATTTGCATATGGAATATGCTGCTTAGAAATTTCCTAAGCTTATGTGGGTAATCTTTTCAAAGGTGTGTAAAGGAGTTGTAAGCAGGCAGGGTTAGGCTGGTGCTGTGATACTGAATTGTTCAGGGTACAACACTGCAGCAGTGAGCAAAAGCCATATCACCCACTTCAAGGGCTGTGTGCAATTCTGATTAAATGGTCAGTGAAAATTAGCATGATACTCTCCATAATGGGTAGTGGCTTTGTGTCACAGCTGCCAGTGGGCCAGCATTAGTGGCTGAAGATCAGGCAAGCCTCAAGGTGCACTGATGGGCTGTGTTGTGCACATTTGGAAGCAGACACTCACTGAGTAGGACAGTAGTTTTGGATGTTAGCTTGGGTCCTTGTTTGAGTGTTTATTTTAATAAAATACATCTTTTTAGACAGTAAAATGGTTAACAGCTTCAGTAAAGTGGAACCCAGATAGTAAGTGCCAGTCAGCTTCTCTGTTAGCATGAATATGACTGGAGTACCTGCAGTACCTCATGAAATGGATTTTTGTGCATGCTATGATTTTATTTTCAATTCTACTTTTGGTCACCAGATGTTTGTCAGAATATTGCAGTCTTCTCTGTCATCACCTCTCTTACTCCTCCAAGCCTTGTTCTGCTCCAGCTCTTGACAGTTGCCCGCGAGTGTTTTAGAGGTTTTAAATCCTGGAGTTTTTACGGCAGTTTTGACTTACCCATATTTGCTATACTTTGCTTTGCACTGGCATATCAGACACCTGTGCTAGAACTGGGGTTTAGAATTGCTATCTTTTAGTCCAAGTTTTATTTATGAGAAATAACTGCAAGAAACATCCTGCTTGTGGGTGACTGGGACCTGCTTTCTGTGTCGTGCTCCTCAGCAGAGCCAGCTGGTAGGCAGCAGCAGTGTAGAATGGTGGCTTCAGGACAGATCAGTGACAGGTAACTTTACACATACTCAGGAAGACAGATTCCAGTTTCTGTGATGACTTTTTGTCAAAACACTTTAAACACTTCCACTGTAACAATTTTAGCAGACAATCCCATCATACTTTTACATACAAGTTTTGGGTTTTTTTTTTTCTTTACACTTTTAAAATGTTAAAATAACGCAAAATCCAGGTTTTCAAGTGCACGGTATGAACAATATCAGTCATTTATTGTACTTATAGGCGGATTCACTGTTCCTTCACTTAACAAACACAACTGTATTTCACATTGCATAGAGAAAAGAGAACAAGCAGGTGAGAAATTAAATCACTGTGCATGGAGTGGTGAGAATGAGCTAGCTTAATCTTACTTTAAGTTTTTGTGGCTTTTTTTTAGCAAGATCCCATCCCACCAACTCTTTTACTTTCCAAGGCTCAGACTGGAGAGAACTGACAGCTTAAGGCCATTTCTGAAATGGTATTTAGTTGCCTGAGTTCACCTGAGGAATTCAAGGATTTATTAAGGTGGGAGTTCAGTGACTGTAATCCTGGAGGATGTGAGCCTCATTGTTTGAGGCACATTTCAGATAAAATGCATTTGCTTCTTCTTGTTAAATAAGACACAGAGATGCATCGGAGAAGTCGTAGACAACTGATCTGTTAACCTGGAATTGCTTCTGGAACAGTTGTACATGGATGCTATGTAGGTTTATTTGCTGTAACAGACAGCCCTGTTTCCTATCTACACCAGTAGAAACTGGTGTAAAGTAAAAAAGGAGCCAGGCCAGAAAAACAAAGGTTCAGGAAGACAGGGCTGTTTCCATAGAATAGTTCCCATTTAAAAAATACCTTTCTAGCTAATAAAAAGCAGAGCCCACCATGTAAACTAAATTGCTAAATTGGTATAAAGTTTTTTCCTTTGTTTACTGTTTGATTTTAATAGTATTATTATAGATTAGTAATTCAGTGTAAGATCCGAGGAGGCACATCATTCTTTTAAATTGTTTTGTCCTTTAAATGTTACAGAAAAAAAAATCCAGGAGATTGACAAACTAGACACCAACAATCTTAGGATATTAAATTTAATTAGAGATTACACAGAATATGATGTAAAAACAGCAATTTACTAGAATTATAACCTGCAAAATGTGAAAATAGTTTAGAAATTGGATTGTCATATTCTCTGACACAGCAATAGTCATGAAAGGTACACTTATAATATCATACGTTAATCTGTGTATTAACTATACTACCTGTCATTTAGCCAGGATTCCGAGACAGGTTAAAGGCATTTATTTCTGAATTGCCTATGTTTAAATTCAGTAAACTTAAACATCTAGATTGAAAACACTATATTTGCATCAACTACTGCGTGGAGATCTATCCCAGATAAATGCTTTGTCTATATGCTATGAGTTTGTAATGAGACAAGTAATTGAAAAACTGCAGAGAGCACAGACCTGTAAGTGGGTGGTTTGACAACTGAAATACTCCTTTAGTACCTTGTTAAATTCTGGAAATCAGACATGCCAGTGTCTCTTTTCTGTTTCAGACTTAGATCATATTTAATCTGAACTGATGTTTTGCATTAAGAAAAGCAAAATTTAGTTGTAATGGGAAAAGTTATCTGCAGACCTGTTTGTTATGTAGTTCAACAAGAAATATTGCAAGTGTCAAAAGATATGATGGCCACAGCAATGTCAGCAGGTTTAATTTGTTTTCCAGCAGTGTTTATAAAAGAAAAAACACAAACAAAAACAAAAAACAAATCCAACCCGGACATATTTTAGTTTCTTTTTGAATATACAGACTGGCCCAAACATAGACATTCTCTTTGTCAATCTTATTGTTACAAAAACTGTACATTACAAACAGTATAGAAACAAACTGAAAGGAATGTGCCACACATCTTGGCTAATTTTCTATATGCAGTTTAAAAATACAGCCTACTCCCTTATAGTGCACAGTTATTGTGTAGATAGAGTACATCACTAGTTAAGTGGACATGATAGAAGAGTTCTAATTTTCTTCAGCGCAGAGAATAAGAGCCAGTTCTGCTCGGTAAAGCTTTCCTCCATCAGACAAGGCCATGATGTTTTTCTTGTACGTTGCAAGGTTGTTAATGTCTAACTCCTATTTAAAGAACAGATAATGCTTTATAATCCTGTTTAGTTACCAGTATGAACAATGCTGGTAACTGGCAGAAAATGAGAAAACAAACGAGTATTCTCAATCTATCCAGCAGTAACACATTACAAATGTTCACGTATTTGTATGTTATCCATATTATAGCCGTATGTTAGATTGTTAATAGTTAATGTCTCAGAAGCAAGATTTGACAGTATTGCTATACAATCATAACTCGCTACTAGTTCAGGATTTACATTGCTATGACTTCTGCAAAGATTTTTAGTTGTGCTTTGACTTCAGGAATTATGACTTAGCAGTTCTGTATTTATCTTGGTAGGGTGGATTAAAGTGTCCTTAAAATCTAATCTGTAAGGGGAAAAAAAACTGCTAGGATTACCTTTTTATTCTTTTCACAGAGATCCTTCAGTAGTGCATCAAGTTCATTTTCATCTATATATCCATTGCCATCCTGAAAATTAACATTAATTTTATTATATATTTTTCATTTTGAAGATTATGGTTAGTTTTCCACAAATTCAGAAGACAAGTGCTTTCAAACTATGCAACTAATAAAAAGGTTTTTTTAAGACTTACTTGATCATACATCTCAAAGGCTTTATTGAATTCTTTAGCACACATTTTGACACCCTATATGCCAAAAGGAAAACAAATGAATTAATGACACCACTTATGTGTGATGGTAACAGGTTACCTTAAGAATGAGAATATTCATACCTGAAATTTAATAAGAAAGTTTTCCTGTACAGGGAGTAGTCTTTGGAGAGAAAAAAAACAAAGGTCAAAATATTTAACTGCTTCCATAACAACTATGGTACATGGTATTTGTTGTGAGAAACACAGAAGACATACCTGGCCAGTTCAGTAAGCTCTAACTTTCCATCATTGTTTGCATCAAACATCCTGAGCTGAAAGAATGTATGGTTTTACATTAATAACCAAAATAAATCAACATAATGAATTAAACACTTTTTGGAAAACTCAAATTCAATGAAATTTAGCCTTTATTTCATGCTGAAATACTAGCCCCAGGTTTTAATCTGTCACATTTGCTGTGTGATGCATTTATATAAAATACTAAGTAATTTTAGTAATTAATTCTACTGCAAAAGCCTGATAAGAATCCAGATGAACAATTCTGATTAACCTACTGTAAGGTAGGTCTTAACCTGCCTACACTGATGAATGTCCCATATGAGAAATGCACATGTAATTATTTATAAATGAGTGTTGACATGATAACATTTTACTTTTGAATTCATGTCATGATTTGATAATAGCTTCATTAGTCTCTATTCATAAAGGTGAAACAACAATTAGGTAAAGTTCAGTTGAATCCAAAGCATTCAATTCCTTAGACAGAAAATAATAGACTTTTCATTCAATTGGCTGCAAGATCTAAATATTTAAGTAAAAATCATGTTCTGTTTCATGATATATTTCAAGAAAAGCATGAGCAGATGCTGTAGATAGCATTTTGTTAATGGTATGAAAATGGGATATTAAATCTCTCCAAATAATTATAATTAAATTATAGGAATTAATATATTATTGTAATTTGACAAAATAAGTGAATACTACTTCTAATGATTTTAATAACTGTATTGTATTAAAGTGTTTTCCTTTGAAGCCTTGACATGATGAGCTCCTGCTGCTTGAGAGGCACAGCTTATATTCATTATTAGAAGTAGATGGAGATACTGCACCTGCGTAGGAAGTCCTCTCTAGTTTTTACGTCTATATAGCTCCATTTTTCTACTCTCAAGTATTATTTTGTCTTTGCTGTATAAAAGAGTCACAAAAGAAGCAAACCATACAAAACATTTTTAGACATTGTACTGAAAACACCATCACCCACACTCCATCCCATCACTTTCAATCACAGTAATTTTAGATGTAATTTTTAGATAAGAGGAAAAGCGACATCCTGTACTTAGACAAGTGTATATCCTTTTAAAGATAGAATTAATGCCATGAAAAAAAAGACCTAATTTCACTGGGTTAATGCACAATGAATGGCAAAGGAGAACAGAAAAGAGACCAATTCTATAAACATTTATTTCTGCGTAACACCCTGGTTCCTTTTAACATTTCCTTTCCTTGTATAAAAGCATCTGTATTTCATGCATTTCCCATGAAAAGAGATTTGCATTTGGGGGAGGTAAGCAGTGGCAGCTGCGAAGTAAACATATTTTGGATTTTGATGGGTTGTTAATGTCTGGCTGTGCCTGCCTGCAGCTGCTCAGGACTGTATGTTTTCTATTAGTTTTCTTTTCTAGTTTCTGAGGAGATTATGGGATAGCTGGAGAGGGACTTTTTGTAGCTGAAAGTAGTGATAGGACAGGGGGAATGGCTTTAAACTGGAGGAGGGCAGATTTAGACATTAGGAAAAAGTTCTTTACTGTGAGGG
>JAOEHX010043910.1:0-46539 GCA_025448015.1 Bolborhynchus lineola
ACACAATACTCCAAGTGAGGTCTCAGGAGAGCAGAGTAGAGGGACAGGATCACCTCCCTCGACCTGCTGGTCACACTGCTTTTGATGCACCCCGGGATGCGGTTGGCTTTCTGGGCTACAAGTGCACACTGCCGGCTCATGTTCATTTTCTCATCAACCAACACCCCCAAGTCCTCCACAGGGCTGCTCTGAGTCTCTTCTCTGCCCAACCTGAAGCTGTGCCTGGAATTGCTCTGACCCAGGTGCAGGACCTTGCACTTGGTATGGTTAAACTTCACCAGGTTGGCATCAGCCCACCTCACAAGCGTGTCAAGGTCCCTCTGGATGGCATTCCTTCCCTCCAATGTATCAAGCGAACCACCCAGCTTGGTGTCATTGGCAAACTTGCTAAGGGCACACTCAATCCCACTGTCCATGTCACCACCAAAGATGTTGAACAAGACCGGTCCCAACACCAATCTGTAAGGGACACCATGCATCACTGGTCTCCAGCTGGACATTGAGCCATTGACCGCAACTCTTTGTGTGCTGCCATCCATCCAGTTCTTTATCCACCGAGTGATCCACTTATCAAATTGATGTCTCTCCAATTTAGAGACAAGGATGTCATGCAGGACAGTGTCGAAAGAAATAATATATGCTGCAGATTTTGTAGTTTTGTGTTAAAAATGTGTAAATGAACACAAATCTACTTCTCAAAGAGTTATGGCTCACCCAAGGCTCAATGTTCTGTTTCTTGCTGAATCAACACACATTCTTCTTAGATTAGCATTTGCAAGCTGAAACATGATTTAAAAATCATATTGATATGACAAGTGGTTTTGCTTGGTTGTTTTTTTTCATTTTATTTTTCTGATGAATGGGGGAAAAAGTGCTCACACCTAGAGATTCAGTGCAGCTTCATGCCCATCAATCCAAATGTCTTTCTCAAGTACTTTCAGTGGTGCTCATCCTTCTTTAGAGAGTCTAATTCTTTGCATTAAAATAGTTTAGACCTTACCTCCTTTTGACTTGTTGCTTGTTTTTGCTTCGTCTTCTCAACAGGACTGTTTAAGTTTGCAGCTATAATTGTGAAATGTCTAGATCCAAAATCTTTACATCTGGAGTACATTTTTTTTTTTTTAAATAACTTTATGTCTGGTTGTTGACATGATGCCTATTTATGAATACAGGCATACAAGGTTGGCTCTATTCTTAGTCAGTATGAGTTTTGCTGTTGTCTCCAGCGGTAGCTAGGGTTATGCACTTGGACGTAAAAAGTTTGATGGGGATTTTAATT
Source organism: Bolborhynchus lineola (assembly GCA_025448015.1). Classification (NCBI taxonomy): domain Eukaryota; kingdom Metazoa; phylum Chordata; class Aves; order Psittaciformes; family Psittacidae; genus Bolborhynchus; species Bolborhynchus lineola. The sequence goes on from JAOEHX010043910.1 coordinate 1,280, forward strand.
AAGTTTGTGAAAGTCGTTAGATGACGATAACCTTTCGTCCCTCCTGACCCCAGCTGGATTTTGATCTGGCTAGCTAAAGGTTAAAGATTTTGTATCCCCTTTACAATGCTTTGGTCCAGGAAGCCCATTTTATTTTCAAATCCTTGAAATTTCCCATTTTCTAGGTTAATTTTAAATAGAGATGGGTAGTTCTTTTGCTTTAATTTCCTGCTCGTCATTCTTCCCCATGCATCCCTTCTAAATGAGGTTGCTTGTGGGATCTGTCCCTGTTATTAGGCAGCCTTGCTGTGGTGCTCCCTTCAAGGTTTTCTCTTGTCTGGAGCAGACAAGAGAAGGGCTTCATATAGAGGTCTTAGACAATGCAGCTTTGTATGTTGAGAAATACTTGAATGAATCCTATACCTTGAGTTTTAGCCTTGTTTTTTTCTGGAGTTTGGAATCTGGTAAAAATGGAAAATGGCAGTGAGATGTACTCGGGCTCTCCAAGATTCCTACCTGCCCTTAGTTTGTGTTAAAGTTTAAGTAAATTGCTAACTTCCCTGCATTGTTTCATTTACCCTGCTGTAGAATGTAACTTACTACTGGATCTGCAGAATATGATATAATTTCTAGCTTTACAGTGCCCTGAATTCAAACCCGAGTTGTTAATATTGCCAAAGTCTCAAAAGCTGGAATATATGTTTAGATTCAAACCCAAATTTTGTGACTTGTGTTAATATTTTAAATATATCAGCTGGGCCTGTTCTGTCCTGTCCTCTCCAGCACTCTAATTTCATTAGGAAAAACACCCACTTGCTCCTGTTGCAAAAACAATTTAAAATGAATTAAATGTTACGAATTCTTTGTCCTTTTTTGCCCTGGCTGTACAAATTCATCCGATTTTCCAGTTAGTGTGTTGATGTATTGAAAATAAAATGCTGTCTTTCTAGTATTCTGTTCTCAGAAAATCCCATCTGATCTCTTGTTAACAAATTGATCACTCTTTTAATAGTTTTAAGCTTTGAGTTTGAATCTTGGTGTCTGAGTAAATCCCAGAAACCAATGGACATGCTGGTAATTCCCTGAGACTCCATTTATCTAGTTCTTTTAATGTGTGCAGTCACCATTATACTGGGAAAAACATTGGGATGGGGTAACCATATGTAAGCCACCAGTTTTATGCCTATTCTAGTCATGAAAGATATTGGTACTTTTAAAATTTCTTATTGCAAGTGCAATGCTGATCTTCTTAACCTTTCCTCACTAATCATGTTTCTAAAATCTTGGAGGCCATTATTCACATAAATTATCTTCCATTGGATTCAAGATAACTTTCTTTTGGTGATTAGAGCAGCCTGCAAAATCTATGAATGTTAGCAATTTGATTGTTTTCTTAGATAGAGATTGAGCAGTTGAAGGGTAATGATTCTTCACCTTGGAGAAGCAAAAATTCTGGTAAACAATTTTTGTCTTTTTTTGTTCTCTTTGAAGAAAAAAAAAATTAATTGATGAACAATAATAAAAAAAAGAAATGCTTGTTATTTGCAGACTGCTTTTAGCAAACTATCAACCTGAATCGACCATTTGCAATGTTAAAATATGAAGCCAAAGAGAAGATGCACTATATGAAGTTACTGAACTTTTGCTCCTGCAAGTAAATAGTCTCAGTACAATAGGAAATCCTTTGAGAAGTGTAGCCTATTTTCAGTCCTTAATCATACTTAAATAGGATACCAAAGGCAGTGACATCATCTGACATCGCAGAAAAGACAGAATGGGTGGGATTTCTTTGAAGTATCACAGTGTCTACCTCAGTTAGTTGCATTTCCATTAAGTATTTTACTTGAACAAAACCAAGACCAGGTGATTTGTATAGTGGGATACTTCTTAGCCTGTCTGCAGGTTCGGTAAGTTTTTTATGGGCAGGATAAAGTTACTGTTGCAGTAACTTTTAGCACTTTTTAAGTACAGATCTGCATGCTGCTACTATGTGAAGGTATTTCTTACTGTTAATAAAGATGAGAAAATTGACGTGGGAAAATCCTCCTTAAATTATTCACCTAAACTGCACTTTGGTTACCTTGCCTTTTGATAGTCATTACTCAAACTAAAGTTTGCTTTAATGGTAGCACCTCAAAAAAGCGTTTCATGTCAAAAGATGGTTTTGGGGGTTTGAAATTTGCCTTTATTGCTTTTCTGTAGATCTAATCTATGAAAGACAAATTGCCAAAAGAGGCAAAGGAGCTGTCTTCAGATTATATCTTAGAAATATAGACAAGATCTTAAAAATCCTGGCTGTGAGCATTTCAATATCAGAACTTGCATAAGTAAGAAAAAATTATTGGGAGGAAGAAGAAACATTCACGTCTTTTTGCTTATCAGGTTAATTCCTTCATGTTTGTTTGCATCCCATCTCATTTCTGAATGGTTTGCAGGCTGTGACTGGATATTTTCCTAAGTCCTGTTCAGAGCTGCTAATGTTTTCTTAACTGAATTTTTTAACTCTTCTAGTCAGTCAGCAGCTCTGACTCAGACAAACCCTCTCAAGTTTGGATTTCTTGCTATTTAAAGGCGCTACACAGCTTCAAAAACCTAGAGACTTCTTTTGTTTGACAGACTCCACAACATTGGAACAGTCCACAGAAAATCCCCTTTATATAGTATCAGACATAATTCATGGAAGAATCAAGCCAATAAACCTGCCACAGCAAGAGAGGCAGCTTCCCAGCTGTGCTCCATCCCTTTCTGCATTGAGCTGGGAGAACGCAGGTGATTAGTTCTGTGAACACAAACTTGCACAGTTGATATCATTTTGGGACATAAGTCATTGCTGGTACACAAGTTCTTTGTTTTGAAGCAAACAAAAATGAAACACTGAAAAAAATACAAGTTAAAGGATTTACAGAATCCAATGCTTTTGAACCTAATGCTTTACAGAAAGGTTAGTGCTCAATCCCAAATTATGCTTCAGTCTCTTCTGCATGTATGTCAAGTATCTGCTGAGGACTAATTCATTCCTCTCTTTTCATATGTACTCTCCTGTGTGAAAAATGCAGGATTTGTCAAATCTGCTGCTAACTGGGAACTTTCTGTGGCTTCTCTCTATAGACCCAAGGTAATAAGATCTTATAATTTCAAGGGAGGAGAGAAAATGTGCACCTTTCTTGTCGTATTACATGAGAGAGAATTTTTTTTAAGACAAGAAATTAAAGATAGGTATAACAAGATTGTCCTTTGTAAAATTAAGGGGGATAGGTCTGGCTGCTGTCCAGCCAAACTCTTCAAAGTGTCTCACTGTTTTGACAGATCTAACAAAATCCTATGTATTGCATAAAGCTGGTAAAGTATAGCAGGAAATAGTGATGTTAACGAAATAAGACAATATTTTTCCTCTATACGCACTGCAGTTCTTCTCTTCTGCTAATCTAGGGGGAGAAGAATTATAACCATCTAAGCTATTAAAAAGTCGGTAAAGGGGATCTGTCACCATGATAACAAGTGGCTAGAAAAGTGGTTGTGCACTTTGAGCTCAAGTCCTACGAAATGGCACTTGGGTTAAACTTTGGGTTCCCTGCCCAGTGTTTCAATATGAACTACTCAGAAGAAAGATACAGAAGTTTAAAATAACAGCATGCAGATTTCTTTATAGAATTTCAAGAATGAAAAACACTTGAGAAAATATCAGCAGGCAGGGGCAGGAAGAACAAACGGTAACCAAATTGGTTCCTGTGACAAACCATAACATTTACTTTAAAGCATCAGCGTGCTAGTCAGTAAAAGTCAAGCTACTACTCTTTTAATAGATCCCAGGCCTTCTTAAACTCACTGGTCTGCAAGTATTACCCAGGTCAAGAGCAGGTCAAAAGTGAAAACCCATGTGAAAGTAAACTTTAAATATCTGCTTTTGAAGAGCTATAGCAGACTGTCTCTTCTTATAGTAAATATACTTCCTCTGTTTGTGTGGCATTATACAGTATACTGAACTTAAAATGTCGATACTTTCTGCACCATTTGTTCAGTTAAGACTTAAAAAGTTTCCTCATTTTTACATAAGTACAATTTTACTGTTAGGGTTTTGGGAGATGTTGTTTTAATTGTTATTAGATTTGACTTGATTTTTTTAATGGCTCACATCACAATTATTTATTGTAACTTCCATTCCATTTACCAGAACCATGAATTTCATTTAAAGACCTCTATTCAAACTACATGTGTACAAGTACACATACGCAAGTTGGATTTCTAGCCTGGCTGTCTGGAGATAATATGAGACCAAGATCCAGGGAGTTGAAGACAAAGAACCTGAACTTGATTCCAAAATTGCAGACCATACTGCAGTGATATGAAATATATTTTAAAAATCCCTCTTCCCTTTTGGACAGCACTGGGATACTTTTTATTTTAAAGATTAAAAATACCAGTGTTATATGTTGGCATTTTGAATTCCCAGTATGAGTCCTATTCAGGATTGATGTCTTCTTTGAGCTGAAACTCGTTTCCCCCCACACTAAGGAAAACATGATTGACTCCCTGTTTTGAATTTATTTGCCTAGTAGAATGGGTATTAATTTGGCCTGCAATACACTTGCTCCAGCTTTTGCTGAAGTGAAAGGTCATACTCTGGAGCTGTTTTTCATTTTGTTTTATATGTGTTAATGTAATACCTTATGAATTACCCTGGTGTTTTGTTCTGACAGCTAAAAAGCATAATCATTTTTCCTTCTAGGAGGACTGAAAGAGAAGCAATCATTCCTATTTGGGAGGTGATTTATTTAAGATCTTTTCTCTCATCTTTTGGTCTGATGTATATAAGTAGTGAGTGACATTCTGGCTCTTAAGTTGGTGGCAAGGCTCCCATTGATTTCCATTGGGCCAGGCTATTGCTAAGTGTTATTTTAGTTCTCAGTGCTACCTTTGTGCAGGAAATTTTCTCCAGATAAGTAAAACAACACAGACCTGCAGTGAGCTGAGCTGTGTTGCTGTTCCACAAGGGCCCATTTCTGCTGTTGTTATGGAGGCAGAAGTCCCATTAAAACCAGACTTTCAGGGATGATGAGGCCTAAAAGGAGGGAAAATAATATAAACTCTGTCTTTCATGCAGTTGTCTTCAAGTTTGGTGTGAATTCATGCTAAGCATATGCCTGAGATGAGACAGCAAAATGTGAAATTGTAAGTGATGGGATTGCTCCAGCCTGCATTCAAGGTTTTTGTCTTCTCTACCTTCTTCTCTCTTGATATTTGATAAATGCTGTGTGTTTTGCTTATTGGTTGGGGAAGAGAAGGTTGGGTGGATACCTATAGAAGTGTGTGCTATGCCAGAAAATGTATGATTTTTACTTCTGCATCTTGCCATTTTTGAAAGTTGCACTGCTTTGAATGTTTAAAATAAGCATGTGTGCAGTTGCAAATAAAATTTCCAGGAACCAGAGAGGGAGTTGAAGCTCCAACAGAAATTTAGGTCAGTGTAAAAGATCTTTGCTCAATACTCAGAAGCAGAGAACAAAAGCCCAGCACCAGTCAGAAGTGGATGAATCAGGACTATTGCACAGGATGATTCTAATAGAGGTCATATTTGCCTGCCTTCAGGGCATTTTGGGGGAAAAAAATCCCACCATTAATTTTGTTTCTCCAAATGCATGGGTGCAGAATGAAAGTTCCCATGTAAGTGTTGGAAACCTACGAGAAAGAATTTCTTTCTTGGGAGACAAGTATGATTCATATAATGAGGTCAATTAGTTCAGTTAGTTTTGCACCTTTTCACTATTCACCCTAACTCCCTTGAAAGATTTGTTTTTCTTTATTTTTTTCCCCAGTGAAGCTAAATCTTCTTTTTGATGTCTGTAACACATAAGTTTTTTTTTCTGTTCCATTACAGAGAATGAATTTGAAAAATGTGAGTGATATCCATATCCATGTGTAGCTGCTGTACTTGTGAAGGGCTGGTAGACTGTTAGCTGGGAATCTGAAAATTGTTTCACCTTTTTGCTCCATCACAGATATTTAAGTGCATTTAGATACGGCTCAGGTCAGCTTTGCAGAATCTAAGTGATGTAGAAACCAAAATATCTCAGGTGGAAAGGACTGCAAAATTTAAAGTGGGACTTGGAATTTGAGTGCTTGAGTCACCTCATGCCTCTGGAATCCCCACACAGCAGCTGCTGAGCTATGTGCTTACAGTTGCTGAGCCTGCATGCTTACAGACCCTCCTGGCAACACAGTGGGCAACCTTTAGTTGCCCCAAGTATTTGCACCTACCCAGAAATGCGCTCTCATGGGCAAGCTCAGTAGTGCAGGCTATGTTCAGGTGGTATTAGAAAAGCCTTGGGGACTTCAGCTGAGCAGGGATAATCAGTGTGTTCTGGTAGAAACAGGCTCTTCCACAACTGCAAAGGCAACACACCTTTCCCCCAAATCTCAGGCAGCAGGATGCAGAGCTCCTGGCAGCAGTGTGCAGAGGGGCTCCTCACACTCTGGTCAGAGTCCTTTCCTCCTTCTATGGAAAGAAGGGTAGGGATGATTCTCATCAAACTTACAGAAAAGTTGTGAAGATAAATAAAATAAAGATGTTAGAATGCCTAGTTATTACAACATTGAGGGTCATATCAGTCATATAGTATTTCAGTAATGCCAAACATCTAGGTGCCTTTAGATATCTGATCGGAGTAACCTTTAGAAATTACCTGATTTCAGAGAACACATCAATCAGGCTTGGATGACAACACAAAAACGAGAATAGAAAGAATGTCCGGTTGCCTCGGAAAGCTTGATAATAGTTGAGTTTCAGTACACATGTATATGTGCATGTGCTGAACCACCCGTACTACCCATGGTATGCTGAAGAGTTCCAAAGCAGGTACCTGAGTTCAGCACAAGTCCCTATAGAAAACCTCACTCTGTTATAGTACAGCTGTTTTTTAACAAGTTTGTTTGCTTTCCCCAAGTCTGGGCTTGCTTACACTTCACTGGGACAAGTAACATGGGTTATATCACACTTCTTAAGAAATAGGAGTGTGTGTGTGGCTTTTCTGGCAAAATGATGCTCTCTGTTGCTCTATATCCCAATCACCAACTGAATCAGATGCACCAGGCAAATTGCACTTGGTCAGTGGTGCTGTGTCTACAGTAAGGGTTCCTGTTGGTGTGGATCAGCTCACCATAGGTCAGAATTCTTTAAATGCTTTATGCCAGTCTGCTCCTGTATCTGGTTATATGAATAGCATAATGTAGGTATCAGCATTGATTTGGAAACAACAATGTCACAGGAGCACATGAAGGTACTTAATTTTTTTTTTATGCAAACTACTAAAGTGTTTTCTATGTCATATTTAAAAGAATTTTGTCCGAGACTTCAGCTTTAAGAATAGAAATATTAGGTAAAATTATGTATTTTAAGACTGGTTTTGTCCAGATTTCCCAGGGTGGCTTCTGGAAATTAGTGTTAGTCTCTCTGAAACATCCCTGTTTCCCATAAAACTTAAAATTCAAATGTCTTAATTTTTCTTTTCCCCTTTTACACTTTCTGCTTTCTCTCCTTTTCCTACCTGTTTTTAATTTTTACTGGACTAACACCAGTGTAAAATCAGTCACTGAAGAGTGAACTGCATATCCTTTTGCCTATCCCTGCTTCTGTGATCATATACTTCATAGATGTTTCCAATTACTCTGCTGTTTGTTTTGCCTTATGATCCTGCCTAGTCAGTATTTAGAGAGTGATGCAATGTATGTACAATCTCTTCAGGTATTTAACAATACCTCTTTACACTTTGCCAAGCCTTTTTCCCCAAATCTGCCTTGAAGACTCTCGTAGCACAGAAGGCAGATTAACTTTGAGAAACTGTAATAATAAATTAAAAAAGTCTGCACTTTCAGGTTCACAGTTAAAACCAAAACAAAATGAACAGATCAAACAAAAAAACCCTGAACCAGGAGATCTACTTTATAGCTTATTAGTGCATTTTACTTCGACTGGCTAACAGTTTTTGTGTTGAAAATTGGAGTGTGGGCTGTTTATTTACAGGGCTCTAAACGTGTATTTTTGTAACTTCTCTGCTGTCATAATGAATTACCAGCCATAAGCTGTCCTTTGTTGGTTTTGGTGAAAATCAAATGAAACCCAGCAGGAGCTCCCAGAGTGCATTGTCCAAGAGTGTAAAAATGCTGTGTTGATGACAGATCATACTGTTTTTATTAAAGCTAAGAACACTGACTTTACTTTGCTTTTTGACCCTAGTGCTTTACTGTCAAGGTGATTTTATTTCTACAAATTTTCCTTCTGCAGGCCTCATCAACGATTCACCGTAAAACATTAGACAAATTCCCATCATCTGTATATGATTAGGGCAGGTTCTCTTGTGCTGCTTGCCACAACTTAAAGGATGTTTTTCGGCTTTTCCTGAAAAGGAATCAGTTTACCGGCCTTCATTCATGACACAATGTCTCCTTGTTTTCATACCAGTTTTCTTTGGTTCTTTTCAAGCTGATAAGGACATAATTGAAAGAATTTTAATGCATTATTTGCTAAAGACTGCAATTAATTTTTCAGTTCTACTGTCCAAAAAATGTTGCCCTAAAATAACTGTTTTATACAGATGCCCTGACAGATGAACAGAATGTACATGAGATTTCTGCTGTGAGAAAAGCATAAGTTTATCGAGATACAGTTGAGAAAAATCTCAATGAAATTTCCTGAATTAAACACAATATTTTGAGTAGGCCCTTTCAGGTTCTTTTCCCTGTAAGAACTTCTTAAGCTACTAAAATTCAAATCACATGCTAAAGCCAACCCTCTGCAAAATCAAAATGTTTAATTATCCTGCTGTAATTTTTTTCACATCTTTATTTACCAAATCGGCTAATTTAATACGTGTTTATTAAAGCTATATTTTTATTCTTTTCAAATAGGAGTATTTTAAGAATGGATTTGTTTTTCCCCACAAAGCCCTTTTGACTGAGTAGTTTTTCAGCAACAAGTCATTAGAAAAGCTTCCCTGGAGTGTTGCTGTGAGATAGAAGAAGAGCAGAAAGTCTTGATTTTATTTTTTTATATCAATGTACACAATCTAGCCTTGTATGCTACAGAAATGAACTCTACAGAGCTTTATATTAATTTCTCACTAATGTCTATCTGTGATTTAGAAGTCCCTTTCTTAAAAGAGGGAGAAAGACTGGCTTTTGATGGATACCTGGGCTTTCCTAAAATATAGGCCTCTTGAATTAGGGATTTCTTTTCTGATCTGCAAAGAACCAAAGAAATTAAGACTCACAATTCTAGATCAGGTATTTCTCTTGCCACTCTTGATGCCTTTTGATTTAAACACTTCATGGCCAAAGCAGCACACAGGTGCTCTTATGCACCTCCTCACATCCACACATGCAGCTCTATTTGGCATGTAACACAAGCTATCAATTAATATTTTTTTTTTGTTTCATTAGTTTTCTGAGTATTACTATGGTCATAGGCTGCTTCAGAGTGCTATATATCTGCTTACTGATTTCTTTACAAAATCTCTTATTTTCTGAAATGAATAAACAATACTGTATATGTCAGATTTTCCGTGGAAGTTGTTCTCTCCATATTGCTAACTGTGGTACAAGAGAAGATGCTAGTGATTCCTTTTAGAAGACTTCAAGCTACCCTAAGGCACCTGCGATTCATGCATAGCTTCCTTCAAATGTGCCATTACTGAAGATGGCTTGTCTCTGGCAACCTCCTCTGACATATTTTTGCTCATCACACAAACTTTTTACACAATGATGAAAGGAGCCAAATCTTAAAACCCAGGGCTGAACCAGCTTTAGGAAGAAGCTCTTCTTAAAGTTATTTTGTTTGCAAAATTGAGCAAATATATGTGAAGGCAGACTTGACAAACACAGCAATACTGTTTTACACAGATGATTTGGCATGGAAATCCCCCAAAATACTTCATGGCAAACTTTGCAGAGCAGCCGTATGCAGTAAATTAATATGTGGTATGATCTCATTTTTACAGTCCTAACTTGAGATCTGTTGCTTTCCCCCATCTTGGAAGACTGTCACTGGTAAACATAGCTAAATGGTCACTAAGATAGTGAAGATCTTCAGTAAGTTTGCATTTTGGCAACTAAAATGAAAATGCTGACGCACTGAGGTAATAAGAGATTGATTACACAACAGCAAGCTGAATCCTTGCCTGCATTAGGAAAAAACTGTGAGTGTCAAAAATCAATGCATGTTTCAGATGCCAAATAACTTGTGGACTGAGGCCATTTTCCTCTGTTAGTCAGCCTGTGAGTTATGTCAACAGGAAAGCCAAGCATTTTACACATTTTAAATTGCTGGCAAAATCACAGGTTATTCAGCAGGAAACACACTGAGACAAACCATGTACTCAGAAAATATGCAGAAGCACTTTTTAGACTGGAAAAATAATTTTTCTAGATTGTTTCTAGAAGTGCTAGATCTTCTGTTTGGCTTGTTCTCGAGGCAGGCTGGTGTCTTGCACCCTGTGGATTCAAACAGTAGCACTTATGCTGCAAAGGGCATTTAGAGGTATGGGTTTTGGAATGGGAAAAGGCTGAAAACATTTTCCTTACTCATTGGTGACAAATACCTTTCAGGTCAGCGTAGGCACATGTGGCCTCTGTTGCTCAGCTTCATGAAGTTTTCCTATGCTTTTGAGGATCTTTATAACCAGAAGAGATTGGCAAATACTGGAATGGGAAATAAGCTAACCCCAGGAAACCTGGGGGGTAGGAGGTTTTTAAACACTCTCATTTAGATACTCCTTATGCTGTGGAGTCAGTTGGGAAAGTGCTGTGAACCTGAGGTCTGGAAGCAAGGATGAATGTTGGAGAGAGGGGCCAGAGTTTGGGTGGTCAGGCTGGGCAGCCTGTGGTTGTAGCCACATTTTTTAATACAACTAGAGCCCTTCATCTGGACGTGGAGTTTCTTTGTCTGAGGCCCCCACCCATATAGAAGCACATCCAGTTCCCTGTTCTGTTCTCAGTCTGAGTTATCTACAGTTTAGACCAAGGAGGGAAAGAGTTGTATTATATGTTTCTAGCTCTGTGTGAGTACCTTAGCCAAAGGCGCAAAGCTTCCCTTTTTTTCTAAAAACCCACCTACAGAAGACCCATAGTAATTCTATTATTAACCTTTTAATTTGGCCTTTTCCCTGGGAGGAAAGAATCTGCCTTGGAACAGATGTACTGCCTCAGTTTTTCCTCTGGCTTCATTTAGTTAATAATTTTTTTAGTAACTAGAAAATCTGTGATATAATAATTCATTGTGCAAATAAGGGTGCTGTCACACTACTTTTCTTCTTTCCCAAGTTGGATGCTGAAACCCACCCACCGAAACCTGGTGTTGGTGAGGAGTCAATGCTTCCCAAGATTGTCAACAGCATCTTGCCTCTTCAATCAGTCCTAGTTTGTCTCAGGTATGAGCTTCCAGCTCCTGCCACATCTGTGTCTTGGGGAGAAACAGCGATTCTTATGTGCTCAAGGCCACTGAGCTTCTTGGCTGCTCCAGAGATATCTGTGCCTTGTCTTGGCCTTTGTGCTGTCTGCTGGTCCAACCTCTTACCAGAGTTGTATTTTAACAGCATTGCCATGGAAATCTGTGCTATGTAGAACCGTTAGGCTACTTAAAGACAACCTTTAGACTAGTTTTCTAATGTTTCTTCCGAGAAAACAGATTCTTATGTGATGTAGTTATTAATATTCTTGTTTCAGCAATATAAAAAAATAAATTCTTATGTCTTTCTTAAGAAATTTAAATTTCATATTCATTATGCTAAAATATCTTATTCATCTTGTACTTCAGCAGAAAATAGTGGACCTCCTGAAAAATGCCACATTGTAACTAAATCAACCAGTACTTGCTAACAAAAAGTCATACTATCCATTTATTGTTTCCACTGAGATATTTTCAAGGCCCTCTAAAAACTGGCTGCTTAACCTTATTATGGTGTACTTGTAAATATGTAAATATATAAATAAATAAATATGGAACCTGAACTGCAAATTTGTACATGCTGAACATTAAATATGAAACAGTCATGTAAATCTGAGGTGAATTTGTTAAATAGCAGATGTACGTGTTGGGTAGACACATGAGCCCAGCATGCTGCATTTAAGCAACCAGCAGTACATGAGGTTTGTGCTTTGTCTCTCTTTGATGTACTGATAAAATTAGCAAGTGATTCAGAGGATTATGACTGTAACTGGGTATTTTCTAGGATATTTTTCACAGCTCACCACATCCGTGGGGCTGAACTGAGTGCTGGGACCCACAGACATGGAACCACAGGTATAAGTGAGTCCATGGTAATCTGACTCACTCAAAATACATATTTGAAAAATACCAAATCCTTTGATTTAGTATCCCTACTCCTGCAATTTAGGCTGCCAAACTGGTCTTCTGCAAAACACCTCATCTCGGTAATCTCATAATCCCATGTGTCTGTGTTAACACAGATGCATTACAGGAGAACTAGGCTGGATGTGCATATGCTTGTCACAGTGGCAGTTGCATCTTTCAGTACAGCATAGTTACGATGTTGGCTATATTTGTGTCTCTCTGTGAAATGATCAGCTTCTAAAATTATCTTAAAAATAATCTTTGTGGGAAAAAGGTCTGACATATAGCTAGCAATTTTACAGGTTTTTTTAATTCATGTGGTTCTAGCTCCCAGTTTTGTCTTTGTGGTTCTTTGGTAATCTGTATTTTGTAAATAAAAGAAATAATTTGCAAAATGAGGGACCATTTTCTTTCATAAAAAAAATCATCTTATAGTCCTAGATGGTGTAACAATGAATAGAATAGAGCATTTTATTGTGCTTTTTCACATTAATGTAATATGAACATTGTATATGCTATGTGTGTATGTGTACGTATATGTATGTATGAATTACTCCTTTCATCTCACTTAAAGAAAAAAGATGATTCTGACCAAAGTGGACCAACTTGATGCTTTGAGATCTCAGGCTCTGAGGTAGGTTGAGTTAGGTTGGCTGCCGGATACCCACCTAGCCTCTCTCAGTTCCTTTCTCAACAGCACAGGCCAGAAAATAAGGAGGAAAATCTCATGGGTTGAGATAAAGCAAGGAGGACACTTGGCAATTGTCATCATGTGCAAAACAGACTCGATGTGGAGAAAGTTAATTTATTGCCAGTTAAAATAGATTTGGATACAGAGTTGGACAGTGAAACACAAAGATGCACTGAGGAGGAGCCAGCTATGTCCAGCATGGGGCAGCTTCTGGCCTTGTCCCTCTGGGCAGGTGGAGCAGCACCAGAAGGCTCACTGCTGCTGCTCAGCTTCAGCTGATACGTTGCCTATTGCTTCTCAAAGTCAGGCCAGGGAGAGTCTGCACACAACTCCCCTTTCTGCTATCCCTGTCACTGCCCACCTCCGTCTGGCCCCTGCCTTTGTCAGGATAGAGTCCACAGGGAACTGGGAAGTCCCTGCAGTAGAAAAAGTAGAAAGTATAATTTCCTCCTGCCATAGGTCTACCTACCCCAAGTGCCTCAGCTCCTCAGATTTTACTTGTCTTACTCTGTGAATTGTACACAGTGTGTGCAGGGTCCAATATGCAATCTGTCTCAGAGATTTTATGCCTCACACAATCATGGTCTCTCCTGGTCAGGCTCAGCAAGGCACATAAGTACATGTTTAATTTTAAGCACATGTAAAAGTCGTATTAGTATTAATGGAAGTAAAATGAGGGCTTATATTTAGGTACATGCTTAAAAATGATTTATTGAGGAGAGATAAAATTAAGCCTATGCTTAAGAGCTTTTCTCATTCGGAGAGTGGAATATTTACATTTGCTCCAAACACATGTTCAAGTCATTAGGACTTGTGATTTGCTACTTTTTTTGTTGTCTTGAAGCTGGCTAAGAAGAGACCAAGATGCACAAATGTGATACTTTATTGGCAGATTCTATTTAAAGGTAGTCCGTAAAAAAAGACAAAGAAAAAAGAGGAAGTGATTTTTTGTACAACAGCCTGGTTAAAAGCTGGTGGGTTTTAGTTTCGTTCCTCTGTCTCTTTAAATCACTATATGCAGGACAGGTCCACAGCTGGGCTGTAGAGAGCAGGATGCTGGGCTCTCTGCCCTGGGGAAGCCTCCACTGTGAGTGTTGCTTTGGATCTTGCAGGTACTGTAGCCAGTCTTAAGGTTTCATGGCTTGATATCTCTTCCCCCACCTTTTCTCTTGCCCCTGAAATTGTGTGTACAGAAATGCTAGTCATAAATTACGGCTGTGATTGCATGTGCAGGAAAGCTACGGCACACAGTTGCCTAATGGGAAACAGTTGGGTTCACTTTGCTGTGTTGCAGAACACTTACTGGAGGAGGTAAATACGTAGGAAATTAAGGGTGTTGATTGCATGCTTGCTTGTTGGTAGACCTGGAGTTTCTTAATGTATTTTGACTACTGGCTGGAGAGGAAGTTTTATTGCAGGCTTCAGAAGGGTGTGCTGTGGATGGTTGCTTGTATAACTTCACTGCCAGTTCATAATCTTATAAAAAATTTGAGGTGTTTTCTGAAGTTTTTTCAGTAAAAGCCCAGCTCTTGGGAGCAGTGGCAAGGGATGAGTCACAGATTTTGTTGCATAAAAAGGTATGTGCCAGAGGGTTGTGTTTCAGAAAAAGGGTTAAAATATGAGTTCATCAATCTTTTCAAAAGAAAAAAGGTACTGTAAAAGAGACCAAGTTTTGCTCCTACCTTGTGATTTCTTTAAAGGTCTCTTTCATGATCTGAGGTTCCCACTCATGATTTATCCTGAATACTTGGGGTTTGGCTGTACCCTTGCTGCATGGGACCGAGGGCATTTTGCATATGTACACTGTTTACTTCTGTTGATTCTGAGGAGTTAAAAATATATATTTAGTTTAATGGTGCAAAGCAGCTATTGGCTTTCTGGAAGCCTTCCACAGCAAATTGCATCTCTGAATGTGCATATGTGCCCCTGAAGGCTGCTCACACAGCCCAGATCTGTGAGCATAATACATGCAGGAGCACTGAGCTGCCAGAGAAGCAGACATTCATGAGCATTACCATAAGCCATATTTGCATATCAATCATTCATACTTGAAAGCAGAGGTTAGTAACCCTTTCTTTTTGCGCTGGTGTGCTCTGCTATGTGGTGTGCCGTTATGTCTTTGATGTGTAGAAAAGCATGCTTACGTTTTCAACCACAAAACTGTAGTTCCCTTTTAATCAGATGTGTATGCCTGCTACAGTAAGACAAGACAAGTGAAATAAATGTGTTCTTCAAAGGTGCAAGCTAGCTGATATCTAGATGGTTCCAGCTCATTTCAGGTGTGTTTTCTTTCACTTAGTCCAGCAGGTGCTAGAAATCTGAGCTCATTGCTTTGAGGTCTTAGGACCATACAAAGCACAGCAGACAAATATATGTGTGTATGCATCATTTTGTCTAAGGAAGCACATTTGGCAAAGACAGCATTGCTTCTTGAAAAGCAACTTGTACAACTGATTTATTTTGCTTGTGGTTTCTTTTTATAACAGCTTTACAAGGCTTTGCAGGCCTGTAACATACCTTTGCTCAGGCATCTTGTAGCTACTGAAAATAAGGACAACATAAGGACGTCATGTTATTCACAGCAGAAAGGCTTGTGATCCAGAGGATGTTTGGTACCCCAAATTCTGCTCAGCTGTTAGTTCTGTATGATCTTAGGCAAGTGTCCTGACCTCTGCATGACTCACCCAGATGTAAAATTGGGGACCTCTTTGAAAACAAGATGAGTTACCTGAGATGAGCTTTCCTAATACAAAAATGAATCCTGCAGTTGTTCTTAACCTGTATGTTGGGTATGCAAGTACATTTTGTCAGTTTCTCCTGCTCATTTAAGGCTAAGGGTAGAGAGGAGAGGAACAGAGTTATTGCAGGGAGATCAGCTAGTGGGACCTCTCTACAAGTGTACAGGGAAAAAGTTGGAGAAGACCTGGGTTAGCATGGTGTGTCAAATCCTCTTCTGGGGGTAGAGGAAAGAAAACTCAGTCAGAATCAAAGAGAGGAATCCAGCACAAGCCCACAGTGAGCTGGTCTGAAATTTCAGTGAATGTGCCTTGGTTGTGCTTGCATCCGTCTTTCTTTTTTTCACTTCTTTCATTTTTGTCAAATGTAGCTTGTTGGCATGAATGTTTGCATAAACAGGAAGCCCTATGTGTCTCTTGGAGACAGGCCTCAGCAAGGGAATTTTCAAGTTTCTTGCAAGTGGCCACATCGCATCAGCTTAGAGTTTCCTTTGAGAGCTGGATATGAAATTGCTCGCGTGTGTGTTTCTAAAATAAAGAATGGGATTAAAGAAAAGCTTAATCAAGTTTCACAAATGTCATAACCATCACAGCTTGAATGTGGTTAGCTAGGCATAGACACAGATGTTACCATCTCTCAGTATGCTGTTGCCATTGGAAGCAATGAATTGTACTGTAAGTCTGGAACCTGGTAACAAAAAAACTGCTTAGCAAAGAGCTCTGCAAATAGCCCTCACTGCTGGGCATGCCCCATCAAGAATGTTTGCCACAGCTGTGAAATGTGCAGAGCAACTTGATTTTAATTTCATGACTTATGTCACTCAACATCAGCAGCTTCTGTGTTGTTGGGATGAGGATGGGATGTCTTTCCTGATACAACACTACATTGTTGTTTTTCCTTTGGATTCAATTTATTTCAGTATAATGAAACAGGTGGTTAGAATGGCCATTTCTGGTTTTGCATTAGTATAGAGGAAAGCAGAAAAGGTCATTAATTAGTTACCAAGTTCAGCAATGAGCTTTGAAATTGGTAATGATTGTACTAATATACTAAAGTAATATAACACTGTAAGCAAAAACATGTATTTCTGGACAAGGGTGAAAAGGCTTTGCCCAAAGAGAGTAAACTCATAAACCACAGAAAAAACTGAAAAACCTACAGTGGGACCCCTAACTAAAACTCAAGACTTTTATAATCCCAGTCATAGAGCAGGGCTTCTGCTCTACAGGATGGGCTTGTTTCAGCTTTCACCTATTTAATTTTGCATATTGCAGGTTGTTAAATCTCTCAATTTGGCACCTGCTTGCTGGTTTAAGGGCAATTTATGCCATGCAGTTGGACATGCTAGCTCCATAAATGTAGGCCCATCACATTCAATGATGGTTGCCTCCAAATGCAGTCAGCCTCATTATGCATATACTGCCTTCAAGCCTCTGCCTCATAGCACATGTTGTTCTCTTCTGAATGGCCCCAAGGGTGTGGTAGTCCCCTGTGCTAGAGCTGCAGACTCCCTTCACAACTCCCTTCTAGTTTTCCTAAGGCTAAGCAGGGCAGATCTGCAAAGGCATGGGTTTGGGATTTGTCACTCCCATGCTAGGCTCGATCTGGGATGCACCAGGAATTTGAGCTGGGCCAGCACAGCTCCTCTTTTGAAGACCACATAGATGTTGCTGGGTTTGGAGATCGCTAGAAATCATCATTTAAACTGACTTTGAAGTAGAGAGGAAATCTCTCCTCTGCCTAGCACTCTTAAAATATGCTGTAATATGTCATTTAATATCATCTTCCAATGTCTTTAAATATATTGCTATAGATAGACTTTTTATAGCTATAGAACAGATAGCTATAATTATAATTTTCAAAACTATATATGCCTGTGCCTGTATATATGAATATACCTGGACCTCTGTGTGTACTTCTACTATCTTTGTTATGCAGCATGAATATTTACTACCAGAAAATCCCTGTTATTTTTATTAATCCTTGATGATGAATGAAAGTACATATTTTAAGCATCCTTTCTTTGTAAGACAGGAAATTGTATTTGCTTTTGTTCATTGCTAGCCCCAATCTATTCTGATGGATCTGTGACGCAGATAGAAAGCAGAAGCGTTTCAAGTACTGGCTTCTACATTTATTTTCTCGAAGCAGAGGGCAAAGAAGCTAAACATTTAAAATGCATGGCTTCCTCTGAAAGCTTTAAACCTATTAGGGCAGGCACATGACAACTTTGCACACAGATTGCCCCCAAAGTAAGTCTTAATTTTAGGACTAAGCCAAGCTGGCATGCAAGAGCAGTTGCTGTTGATCTTTTATACTAATTTTGGATTAATTGTGATCTACAGCACTGCGTAAACATGCTAACCTAGTACTTCAGCTTCACCACAGCTAAACATTAATCCTTCTTAATGCCCTAAGTCAACTTTTAGTCCTTAGCAGAATTTACCTTAATCTCTGGCTAGGAAGCTAACTGATTTACAAAACATAATCCAAGAGCTCCAGAATCTTGAAGAAAATGTGCAGAGAAGCAATTCACCTATGCAGAATAATATGCTTCTCTGGTACCTTTCTAAGGCAGTACTGGTAGTAATTCATCAAAGATGTTGAGACCTACGGTATAAAGGTTTCTTTTCCTTTTTAAAAGATAAAATTCATAGATAAATTTAGTTCACCACATTGCTTTTCTTATCTTTCTTATCTTTCTCTGCATTATAGAAGGTGGACAAATGTAGTCTTTCTAATTTGATGAAACATTGTAATGCATTTTTATAATAGCAAATACTTTACTCAATATGAATAAATAAGGCTGTGGTGCTGAAGGATTTGAATATTGTTATTGGCAGGCAGTTTTGCTGTTTTCTCTGTTTCTTGTCAAACTGAATGCAACTTCCAACAGCCATAGCTGTTATACTCTAGAATTGAGGTAACAAGCCCAAGTGAGTAGCCTGGAAAGGAGACTCTCCTTTTCATCTCTCTCTCTCTGTAGAAGACAGAGGAGAGGTGAAGCATCTTTACCTCAATTTTCTGAAGTATTTTTGTGACACTTTAAAAATCAGCTCACCTCAGAGAATCTTGGTGGTATTTCTGGGGAGTGACGGTTTTCTTGTGTTGCCTTGTCTTTTGCAGAGGGGTGTTTGATGGCTCAGGAAACTGGCTCATGGCAAGGAGTATATGAAGAAACCATATACTAAGAGAGGGGATGTTTTGCAATAGAACAGGGAGAAGTCTTGGATGAGGACCAGTTAATAATCTAGCTTGCCATCACCCAAAATGTCAAGATTCAGAAAAACAAAAGACGCTGAGTTGCATACAGTGAATATGGAAGAGCTTAGCTTGGTCTTCATCAGACTCTTGAATAGCCTTGTTATGAAGCATTTCAAAAGCTGGGCTGCCCTGGAGCCTGTCTACTTACTAAAGATCAGAGTTGTTTTCATTTTTTCCTGTGAGCCTCTGCTTATGGCATATTAGCATCTGGATCTGCTTGATTGCCTTCCACTGTGCTTGCATACTTTAATTTCCTCCCTCTTCTTTATTCTCTATTATGCTTGTTTTCCCTTGTCATCTGTGCTTTTTTCCAGGTTAATTTCCTAAGTCTGACTATTTTATCTGCGTCACAAATACATGAGCTTCTGGTGTAAAAAGAGAGCAGGTTCTGTGCTGAGGAGAAGAGATAGTGATGGCCAACCTCTCACTCCCCCCAGTGAAGTATTCCCAAAAGAAGTGAGGCATGTTCACTCTTTGGGAATCTCTTCTTGAAACTAAAGGAGAAATCTTTGCTGTGAACTTTCTTGTTTGCTCTTGACAGCTTTAATTTTTCTGTCCCCTACTTATGAGTTTCCAGTTCTCACTGAGAAGATTCATGCCAAATTTGGGGTTTTATTAAAACTATTAGCAAATATTGTTATCAGCAAATTACAGAGCAACTTTTGAAGTGTGAAGATGTGAGCAGGAGACTGCTGTGCACAGGGTGATGTGGATCAGGAGTCTGTGTTTCTGTCTCCTCCCTGGCAGAGGTACAGTTTGAGGCTCAAAACAACCTTAAGATTAGTCTTCAATATACCACCTGAGTGAGACATGTCACCATGGGGACAACACACCAGGCAAAGCAACTTCTGCTTCAGCTTGCTGCCTGCACAGTGACTGCAGGGAAGGTGTTGTGAGGGCGTCACCAACTGTCAGGAGGGTGCTGAGCTGGGAGTCCCCAGCAACAAGGCCCATATAAGTAGCTGTTGCACACATGCCAGCGAGGACCGGAGAGGGTGCCGGGCACAAGAGCTGCCTCAGGGTTCAGGTTACTGAACTAAGTTGGCAATGGCCTGGACCTATAATTAGGTCTGGCATCTGTACCAGGGTGGTAGAAAGCTCATGTACACACCATCCTCGGGTAACCCCGCTGGCCGTCACCCTGAGAAAACCTCCTGACTGCTTTTCAGTGTCCAGTGATAGAGTTTAGTGCTTTGACATTTTATGGGTGCACCACTCTCTGGTCTCCTCACTGAGTTTCCAGGAAGGCTGGGAAGCAGGACTTTATGTAATGTGCTGATCTAAGTATTTCAAATGTATGTATGTTTTCTTCACTGAAGCATTTGAGAATTCTTCCTCCCACCAGATTTTTACACTTTGCTTAACCCTGTTCTCTTTCCCAACAGGAAAGGAAAATTATGTCTTTTAAGGGAAATCCGTTAAAGCTGAGCACAAAGAGACTCTGATTCTTTTAACTGTATCTGCTTACCTAAAATGGTGTAAAATCCATGCTGATCATTCACAGTCCTGTTTTTACCAAAGCTCTAAGTTTTCACACAAAAGCAACCAGATGGGTAAAGTCCAAACTTTGATAAGTCAGTTTTCTACTGTTTTGGGCTCTTATCCAAATTGCATGACTTTGACATAAAATTGGCCACTTCCAAACTGATGTCTTGTATTCATTTATTTTTTCCAGAATGGGCTTCTGTCCTACATTTGTCTGTTCATGCTCATAATGATTTAAAAATACCAAAAAATTATTTTGATAATTTTATTATTTTTTTTTTCACCTTTGTAAGCTGGGCCAAGCACTCTACTGCTAAGCAAACCAAAGTTTTACCTGAAGGGCAGATGAGCAGAATAGAGAGAACAGGTCTTAAAACATGCTGGTTTAGATAATGAAGCTGTTGTTGTTAGTTATTAAAGTGGTATGATTTACGGATTGCTTATGGGCATTTTTTACTTTATATATTGGTAAATTTGGAACTTTTCGTACTCCTGATAGAATCACCTGGTGTGGGTTTTATGCCACAGATTGATTTATTCACTAATCCCAAATTATTGCAATGCATTTTGGAAGAGACCTCATTCAGTATTTAGAAGGGAGATGAGGTGCTTAGTGTTACAGACACTTAGATTCGGGTGGTTTAGATAGGCAAATTCTTTCCTTGCTTGAGAAGAATCTAGAGTTGAGAGACATTGCATTAAGCTGGACAGGGAGAAAAGGGTTCTGTCTGATCCTGAAAGCAGGAGGTCTCTGTGGGGAATTCCAAGGTGGGCCCAGGAAACAGTTGCATTGGATAAAAAGGAATCTGAGAGGAAATTTCATCCCTGTATGTTTACAGTTTCTGCTTGGAAAGCAATTTCATTTTGTGAGTGGATCCAAAGTGAGCCTGGGAGTTCAGGGTAGTCCAAAACAACAGGGTTTATTTTTTAACAACTGCCTGATTTATTCCTGGATATGTTACTTGTGTTTATATTTGACCGTTGAAATTTATTAATTGTATCACTTATTGCACTAATTTATGTTCTCCAAGGCCTGAGGAACCCACAGCATGTTAAATGCCCACGTGGCTCCAATGATTGGGATGACTGAAGGGTTGTTTATTTTCCCCTCTTGGGTTTGTGTTGCAGTTGTCACACTGTTTGCCAATGCTAACCAATTTCTATGTGCTGCTGCTCGCACAAATTCAGAGCCCTTTGAAGCCAAGAGGGCAGAGCTGGCATTTAAGTGGTTATGGTCTTGTCTGAGAACTGGAGGCATTTTATGACTCCACAAACACTTTAACTTCAGGAAAAAGAAAGTCTTGCCACTAAAAATGGGCTTTACGTGACCATTTTGTTGCTTCTTAATGAACTCAGTTTTCATTTTATTTGATTGGAGCTTCTCAGTCTGAAACATGTTAAACAAGGCCCCACAAGCTTTACTTCCTCCACATTAAATGACCCTTGAGAAGAGGTGCAGAAATGGATCTGACTCCCGCCACCTCATAATCTTAGTAGCTGTAAATCCTTTCGTCATGTACTAAAGCTTTATCAGAAACACCATGGAGGCTCAGGTTCTTTTAACAGTCACTTGTTATTGAGACAACCTAATTAGCCATAATGATTTTTTTAGTTTCCTTTCCTTCTTTCTTTCTTTCTTTATTTATTGAACTTTCCTTAGGACCACTGACCACGGTGTCATAAACAATGCCATCTTTGGGATTTGTTGGGAACTGAGCCTGGCCTTTTTTGGGTATTCGATTTTTGCTACATGAGTACAGTAACGAGCATATGGTACAATGCAAAAAATGTCTGTTTATCCACCTTTGTTAACATTTCTATAACATGCTTCTTCAGGCCACTTTAAGGGTTAAAAGAATAAAAGCAAATGCAGCATTCTATGCCTCTTCATTCAGGTTAGGCTCATGAACGGTGATTAAGTACATTAAATTTTCTTCCTGAGTTTGTGCAGGTGACAAATCTTGTCTCTTAAGCTAAATACAATTACTAACCATAGCTTGAAGTATGCCTATAACATATAAATCTTGACCATAGTAACACTTTAGAACTGGAAGTAGCTAGAAAATAAACTCCTTGCTTGTGTCTAAATGCTTTGGGATATGTAACCTGCATGGAATGGTTGCTTAAGGAGAAGAAAGTAACACATCTGTACCTGCATGGAATGGTTGCTTAAGGAGAAGAAAGTAACACATCTGTACCTTTTTGATAGGCAAATGTATTTTATGATGTATAACCCAGCTTGGTGTAATGGTGTCAATATGCGTGTCCTATGGTGAATGGAAAAATGTGATGTGAGTTTAAGGAGGTAGATGTGCCTGGTCTGTTTGGTATCTGCAAGCCTTTATATCATCTTCCCAAAGTCCTTCCACGTACATAGGTATTGCTAATCATCACTTCTTAAAGGGATCTTCTCATATTTGTATTTATGACAGCTGTACATGATTTAAATGGGGTTTTAAAGTCTTATTTTTACTATTTAAGAATACATTTAATGTGGATCACAAATATGAGAATATCACATCTGCAAATAGTGATCTTCCCACTCTTAAAGGGATGTTTTAATATAACTGATGCAAAAAATTGAAAAGTATTTTATTCTTTAAGGAAATGAAAACATGCATGAGAAGAATATGTAATGTCTAAACTTGTTTTGATTTGAAGCCTGTCTTTTAGGGCTATGCTGCATTTTGGTTTTTTTGGTAGTAGCAATAGCTCTATGGGGTGGGGATGGGGAGGAAGACATTTCAAGATATAATGGGAAGCATTCAGTATTTTCTAACTTAAAAAGTAATAGTGAGATCAGCCAGTCTCTGAATCATTTAATTTGAAAGAGATTTCATTATGAAATTTTCCTAACTGCAGGTATTTGTGAAAATATCTTGTCATGCTATTTATTCCTGGTGTTCCCAAAAAAGCTTATTTGTAGGGATGCTGATACTGCAAAAATCCAGGAAGAAAAAAGGTTAAAAAATGACAAATGCATGTGATAAACAGCCTCTGGTGCATGGTGGTAGAATGCACCATCACTTGATTAGACAGAGGTTAAGAGGATAGTAATCAGTTTTGTTTGAAAAAGGCATTTTGTTTGTATAGAATCCAAAGCTACATGCACTGGTGGGTAACTGGCATGATTCTATTTTGAATTATCTTAAATGAAAATAAACTAAATAAATTGTGCAGTGAATAGTTCATAAAATGAAGTTTTACATGTACATGCAGATAGATAAAAATGTGTACATACAAGCGATTTGCTATGATTAGCTGACAAGCTGAGGCATGATACAACACTTAGTAATGGCTAGTAAACCTCTAAATGATGTCAGTGTATCACAGAGCTCTTTTCATGATATTATCAACAGTCATTAAAGTTATTTATTGCTGTCATCATGCATTTCTGTTACCCGTGGCAACTTGGCAGAAAATATATTGCTAGCACAGCTGATGATACATTCAGTTTCTGATTTTGGATATGACAACCTGAACATCTCAGTGGTATTTTTATGCTTACTGGCAAACCATGTTTCTCAAGGCATGCTGTATTTCACATAGAAAATATAAAACTTAATAAAGCATTTATGCCTCTTCTCCACTGCCTACTATCAGCATCTCCCATTTAATAAAGAACAGTTACTCTGCAGATTTTGGGGTGGTCTTATGAGATGGGAAAGCAGCATTATCTTTATTTTTATGGATCCAGGGAAGTGGGACGCAGAGACATTTGCATGTCAGGTCAGTTGATGGGAGACAGCCTCCTCAAAGAGGAGTGCTCTGCTGGGCTACAGCTATTGGTGCCATTCTACATGTGTGCTGCTGCTTTGAGACCAACCCGTGCACCCCTGTTTCTTTGGTTGCTCTATATGCTAAAAATACAGTGTAAGGCAGCTGAGTTTCTGCAAACCTATTGCAGCATTAAGCTCTGATTATGTTGCTTTCTACATAGCACATGATATTTATACAGAAAATCTGTTTCATGGGGGAGAAAATGGAGATGCGTAAATCTGTATTTTCCACAAGTGTTTCATTCAGACTAGCTTGCTAGACATGATGAATCTGCTTTGTGTGCAGGGTACAGGCTGTAGCTGTTCTTCTGCACCAGTGCTTCTTCTCTGGGGTTGTTTAAAATTTTGGTGTTTAAGTCCCCAGTTATACAGGTTTAAAAAATAAAAAAGGAGGAGAGAAGGCAGAGGGAAACACATGGGCAACTTAATTCTGAGATTTCAAAATGAGGAATTTCAGTCCTGTCACATGCGTTGAGGGATGCTTTCATTCCTTTTTTTTTTTTATTTTCAGTTCTCTCTGGTGAGATTAGCATACAGCTTTTATAGTTTGTTATTTTGGGGCATACTGCCATTAGCAGTATACATACATTAGCATCTAGATTTATTTTCCCTAATAAAAGAATTTTGCTTCTATCCTGAATATGGGACGGGGGCTCTTTTCTCATTAGCAGTGCAATGTACATGTCTAATATGGCAAAGCTGTGGGAATGACGTACTTGCAGAATTTGGTTCCTGTATGAGATGGGAGCTATGAAATGCCTGAAAGAGAGCCCCCCTTCAAATGCAATTATGTATTTTTGCCTGTCATTAAGTCCTGCAAGGCTTTCAATTTTATTGGATTTTTTCCACTGACAGGCTGTTGGTCTGGCTGGTGCTGCAGGAGCTTGCACAGGCAAGGGCAGGCCAGGGAGATGGGTAACACGGCTCATTGGAAATGGGGAGGTTCTCCACAGAGTTAGTAAAGCAATGGGTAGATCACATCTAAAATGCAGTTCCAAGACACTACCAAATAATTTGGCTTGATTCATGCTAAACAGAAGTGGAATTTATGCTTGAACAGCATGCTCATCTACTTAGAATAAATACAAATTATTCTGGCTTCTGAGTTTTGACATAGTTTTTGAAGTTTAGTTAAAGTTATTATGATCAGATGAACTTAATTACAGAGTACTTTACATATACTCATCTGGTAAATGTCATACAACAGGCAGAGTCAAAGGGAAGGTATGCAGGCATTTTGGTCTTCCTCTTGTTATGCTCCTTTATGTTGCCACTGAGCTTTAGGCATTCCTGTCTGAGCTTTTCCTCCTGTCAGAAAAAGAACAACCCCTCTGCCTCCTCCTTTTCCCCCCAGAAAAGTCCCCAAAGCAAAACTCAGATTGTTGCCTGTCCAGAAAGGAAATCTCTTGCTTCACAAAAATAACTGCCTGGAGAAATTCCTAGAGTGGGTAGACCATTGCCTTTCCACTGCTTACCCTAGCAGCATCAGGGAGAGGCTCCCTTGGGTGAGAAGGATAAAATGTGCATCTTCCTACTGCCAGTGGTAGCTTCTCTGCCCCTCTCAGGACCAGGGGAAAAGGAAGGGGCAGGGACAGGAGGTGTCTGAGAAATCAGATTCTGCTGCAGAGAGCTTGTCTTGACACCTAACCCTGTACACACGGCCGCGGTGCCCACCTGGGACATGGCTGCTGCAGAAGGTGAAGCAGCATCTCCTGGGGCATGCTTGGTTTCTCCCAGGGGCATCATTCACCTCTTTTTCAATGCTGCTCTACCGTTTTCCTTGCTCTTACTGTGGCTTGGTAAACTTGGTGCTGGAGCTTGTCAGGTCTTAGTATTTAAGCAGATTTGTTTTTCTTTTCATGAAAGGCAGCTCAGTGTGGGTGCGTGTCTTGCTTCAGACCACTGGAGAAGTGGTCTTGCTAAATGGTTTATTTAGGACTGAGGTAGTGCAACTTGCAGTTGTTCTGTATACATTAGCAGTGATAAGAACATCCTCTAATCTACAGGGTCATCTCTTACATTTTACTACAGTAGGAAGAGTGTAATGTAAGTTTGAGTTGTCTCATAGAGAGTCTGACAGTTGTGTAGGGGTGTGCAAATATATAAATATATGTATAGAGACCAGGGTAAGCTTCTTGAGGAACACACCTCTGAATACTCTTGTGTTCGTATTTCTATTCCAAGTGGTGTCATCTGAGATATAGCAATATGTTTTTTTCTTTCTCTT
This sequence comes from Bolborhynchus lineola, assembly GCA_025448015.1. Taxonomy (NCBI): domain Eukaryota; kingdom Metazoa; phylum Chordata; class Aves; order Psittaciformes; family Psittacidae; genus Bolborhynchus; species Bolborhynchus lineola. The sequence goes on from JAOEHX010043910.1 coordinate 27,781, forward strand.
GCAAATAGCCAAGATACATATTCTTGTTAGTAGTGCAAAAATTTAGCGTGCATTTGTCCTCTAGGATATGCTACATATTTTAATGGGTACTGTATTTTTAGGTTAAAATAAATCTCATCTGGAATATACTGAGCAAGTCTATTCCAAAGGAATATTCCAGAAAACAAATGTTAAATTGAAGCAGTTTGTAGAAGGGTCAGCACTTGCAAAGTCTTTTTTCTTGGAAAAGTTCTGCAACTGAGACAGCGCCAAATGTTTTCTCTTTTTGCTGGCTTTTATAGAGAAGTGTTTTCAGGTAGTAAATATGTGATATACTTTGTCCTGCCATGTTTTATCAGATTCCTAATGAAAAGTGTTGTACTTTTATTTTTTTTTTTTTTGTTAATTTGAACGGCATCCTGATTAATTTTTGCCATCTAGTTAATAAGTAACAAGTGACTCTAAAAAGTCTGCTGTCATGCTTGTATTTACAGTGTATGAAGAAATTAAGACAGGGGAGAAGAGAAAAATCTGGAGTGAATTTATATCACCCATAGTGGTTTTTGCTACGAAAACAGTTTTTCAGTGTAAACAACATCTGTATTTTTCATGTTGTCTTTCTAAATAATGTTTCTGCAAATAACTTGCCCTCACTGCCGGGCAACAGTTATATTCCTTAATCTCTCAGTCATCCAGGACTCTGTGCAGGCTGCAGACCGCCTGTACATTTAAACGTACATCCCTCAAACTTTTGATATCTTTTCCTCACGGCAGGATTTCAAAAGGCGGATGACTGCAAAATGCACTTTCATTCTCTGTGTTAGTGCTTTAACATTAGTCTGACTTTAACAGGCTGGGATGATTTCAGCTTATAAATCTTCAACTGGAGGATAAAGTTCAAGTAGATAAAATCAAACAGATGTTGGTGGGAGGATTTCTTCATGACCCATAAAAGTGCTATCATCAAAGCCTAGAATCATTTGTTTTGAATTATTACATTGTTATCAAAAGGACTGTAGCAGTCTGTTTGTTGAGAAATTGGATCTGTTTATCTGAAAACAGAACAAAGATGCCATGCTAAGACGTCCCTGGGAAAGTGTGGGTTAGCTGATGGCTGACACGGTAGGGTAGCTGTGAGACAGTTTGATTGACAGCTGTCCAAATAACTGCCAGGCCTGGAAGCTTCTGCATATGATTATATTATTGAAAATGGCATCTGATGAAATATTTAGGTGTTGCTTGTTTAAAACCAGATATAGTTTCCCTTTGTTTTGAGGAAATTAATGTTTTAAAAGCTTTTTAAAATTGTTATTATTTAAACAGCATAGCACTAAAGCCAAATCTACATTACAGTAGTAATTTCAAGTCATGACTGAAAAGTGTTGAAGACTGCTGGAGTGGCTTTTACTTCAACTCGAGCAGTGTCCTGTTACACAGAAACACATTGCACCTACATAAATGAAAAAGGTGCTATTTTTGTTCTTTTTATTACTCACTGAAAAGTCTTCACTCTTTCACTCATATTTTATTTAAAAAAATAAATGAAATTAATATGCATGTGAAATATGTGCCAATGTTCAGAGTGAATCTAAGACCAATGCTCAGATTTAAGTGGACATCATGTACAAGCATGAGAAAATCACTTTTAAATTCCTGCAGCTACCACGTGTTCTTGTGGGCGTGCGTGTATACACACACAGTGTAGCTCAGGCTTCACAGCTGACACATGCTCTTACAGCCTTCCCGTTCCTTCAGAAAACTGCTGGCTAGAAACAGAAATAGGCTGGGAAAACATTTTCCCTCTTATGTGAACACTCCAGAGGAGGGCTTCAACCTTGCTGTGGAGTCCTCCTGAGGAGCAGGGCGCTGCATCTGCATGAGGCTGCAAAGATGTGCTTCTCCATTGTGACTTTTTCCAGGAATACAGCCTTGGTGTAGAAACACTGAACATTGATATTCTTGTCTTAGATGGGTGTTAGAGGTGAGCCTGAGCATAAATGTCATGAATTGGACCAAAGAACTCCCCTTGCTTGAAGCCATGGGCAAGTGATTTAGCTCCGTCTTCCCTTCAGATGGGGTAAGGGGGTGTCACAAAGCTGTACAGATGCTTGTTTTGGCAGATGAAAAACCAAAGGGTTTTCCTAAGGGTTTCTTCCAGCCAGATTATTTGCAAGCTTTTCCTGTTGTCTGAGTAAAAGTCATGATCATGCCTAAAAGAAAAGTATGGATGAGAGTCACTGCTAAACGTTCCTTCCACTGGTTGGGTGCACCTTGACTAGCCTCTTGCCAGCATTTTCAGGGTCTTTGTGTTGTGTACAAAGGTCACAGTGCACCTGGCCAAACGTAACATGAGGGGTGCCTTGGGCAGGGGTAGGCTGTGAATAGGCATAGGAAAAATGCATACAAAAATCAGGCTTTTCTTAAAGGACTGCCTTCTCTGTTTCCATGGAGGGTCAAGGGAATGCACAAAATAATTTTTTGAACCTTATGAATTTCTGAAGTCAGTTCTTAACCAGGAGAAGGCAAGCCTTTGGGAATTGTATGTTATGACATCGCTTGGTCTTGATATGATAAATTGCCTTGGCTTAGGCTCCTTTTAAATGGTATTTATCTCATACATTTCAGCTGTGACTGTGGCTGTGTTAAGGTTGCATTTGATAAAAGTATTGACAATGAGTTTGCTGAGGTGCTCGTGACCATGTCAGGTCTAGAAAAATACTTTCCTGAATTCCAGACCTATGTTTAAATCTCCAGATTATATTAAACTTTGGTTTGCAAACATTATCAAGGTATTTGCCTGAGCTTATTGAAGATTATTTTTGTGTTTATAATATTTATGTGATTTTTTAAAAAAAAAATTTATTAAAAAAATAATTATTTTTATTTATTAACTTTATTTTGTGAGGAGAAAAGGCTGGAAGCAGTTTCTGTTTCGTGGGTGGGGAGATGATGTTGGTGATAGGTGGAGAATCTTATTGTGATCCAGGATGGACACAGGACCCTGCAGCATCCTTTCTTGGGAATTAGTTTGCTGGAGCCAGGCAGGAAGTTGGAAGGAACATCCCTAAAAGAAATTTGGAACATGTTTTGGAGCATGACAAAAAGGTCTTTTGTGGAGGATCCAGTAAACTTGTCAAGTCCTGAGCATGTGAGGGTATTTTGGGTGGGCAGTGAGGAAATTGAGGCGTGCCTTTGAGGGACTCCATCTTTAAGTTTTGAGAACTCTGTAAGTGCTACTCTGACAGAGAGAAGAAGTGGTGTTAAATCTGCTTTCTGCAGGATAACTAGAAAACCAAAGGGGAAACCAAGACTGCTGTGCCCAGCTGTGGGGTGAGGGCTCCTTCACAGAAATGACTCAAGCATTATGCTTGATTGTTGAAGTGTATGTGGAAGTTTATACGAACAAAGGCAAACTTGCCTTAACCTTTTAAAGATCTTTCAAGTTCTGGAAATACATTATAGTGGAATATAAAACCAGTTATTCCAAACTGTACTTTAAGGCACTCTTTTCTCTGAGGTATGGAACTTGCTGACAGTGCACGTGCATTAGTGTTGAGTAAAGAGCTTTTTGGAGAAAAGCTAACGTATGAGGTGGAGATGAGCAGAAAATATTTATATCGCCTAACCTCTCTGTGGTTCAAGATGCTTTTCTACATGTGCTGCCAAGTCTGGTAAATTACTGCAGTTTAAAGAGGTGCTTCTTAGTAATATCTGAAAAAAACCCAACTTTTGTTGAAAAGAAATCTTGAAGAAATATTTTCAACCAAGGCAAACCCACTGAGCATTGTGCAAACAGACCAGGACTGTTATGTTTACTGTGCCCTGAGAGTGCAGAGCTTAGTCTTCAAGTCTTTGTCCAGTTGAAATAAAGACCTCTAGATCTCAGCAATTTTGAGTGGTCAAAGTCATGTGAGACAAATCAAACCAGAAAATAGAAAAAATCTCTTGAGGTTTTGGTTAATTTGGAATGTAGACTGATTTTTGCCTTTGCTTAGGAAATTGATTCCTTTTGGAGATCCATGGTTAGTGAAAAATGGTTGGTTTCTTCACTTGCAATGTGTTAATGGCGGCTGTGGTTTAATCCCAGCTGGCAACTAAGTACTATGCAGCCAGTCGCTCACTCACCCCTGTCCCCTGGTGGGATGGGGTGGAGAAACCATAAAACTGATGGGCTGAGTTAAGAACAGTTTAATAGTTGAAATAAAGTACAATATACTACTACTATCGCTACTACTAATAATAATGAAAAGGGGGATTTCAAAAAGAGGGAGATTTCAAAAAGAGAGAGAAAGAGAAAACTGAGAAAAACTCCCAAGCTCCAATAATATAACAGTGATGGACAGTTTCTCACCACGTGCTGACCAATGCTCACCTGGCCCCTGAGCAGCAATTGTCCCCTTCAGGGCGAATCCCACGAGTTTCTGTGCTAAGAATGAAGTTCTGTTGGTATGGAATATCCCTTTGGCCAGTTTGGGTTGTGTCCTGTCTCTGCTCCTTCCCAGCTTCTTGTGCACCTCCTCACTGGCAAAACATGAGACTAAAAAGTACTTGACTCATAGTAAGCACTACTTAGCAACAACTAAAACATTGGTGGTGTTATTCTCATACTAAATCCAAAATGCAGCACTATACCAGCTACTAGGAAAAAACTTAACTCTATCCCAACTGAAACCAGGACAGTGATATAACAGAATTGGAAGGCATTCATGACACTTGAATTTCCGATCTCTGTTCCTCGGTTGTGTGTTTCAGTTGTCATCTAGTGCCAAGATTGAGTAGAACATTTACCCTGTAGAGAATTCTCACCGAAAAATGAGATGCACTTATGATACTTCCATCAAAGTTTGTTTTTTTGGGTAAGACACTAGGGAGAACTAGTTGTTTTTAAGCCTAAAATAAAAAATTAGTTATCTAGGAACAAGGTAAAGGTGAGGGAAGGAATGCTGTGAAGGAATGTTGTGGCCTGAAGGAGAAAATGGAGGAATAGGTGATTGTAAATGGATGAGTTTCCTTTATCTAATCAGCCACCCTTTGTCCTTATGGATCTCTTTCTTCAAACTAAGAGATGTTATGCCTTGAAGGTAATTAAAAAGACTGGAAGAAACTAAGTGGCACTGTCTTTCTAAACCCAGAACTGATAGCATATTTTGTAGATGTCACCTTGTGCAATTATCAATATAGTCCTGGAGTTTTGCTAAGCACTAAAGATATATTTCTTCTATGAGGCATCACTCTCTTACTTGTGTACTATGCATAACACCTTCTACATAATCTTTCTGTTCTGTGGTGTTTTGCCACTTTCACTAGTTTGACTGTTGTGAAGGATGACGGGAGAGCTGGAGAGACCACAAAAATTATACATTTTGTCTGTTTTGGCCACTCAAGTTTTCCACACATTGGGTTTCTTCAAAAGATCAAAGATCAAAATCAAGGGAGCATATGCAGAAATTCAGACCTCGTAAATCTCTCCCCCCCCTTTAGCACTCTGTTCTTGTTTTCTATTGAAAAGTGACTAACATGGTATTGGTTGCTGATGGCCAGCTCTGAGTAAAATAATGAAAATAGAATATTTCAGTTGAAAGGCACATGTAATGATCATCTGGTCCAACTGCCTGAGAGACAAAAAAGAGACAACCACTCCCACTGAACATCATAATTAAACAAGTTGCCTATTACGAGCTGATTCTGTATATTAAGATACAGATTTATTTTGGTTCTGATTGCTGGTACCATACATTTTCAGATGTCCTTAAAGCTCTGCAAGCTGCGCAAGCAAAAAGTAGCTTAAAAATGAAAGTGAGCTTTGGATGGTGGAGGTGGCCAGGGATCGGCTGCCAATTGTGATGAAACTTGAGAAAACTTGCATCTAATTTTGCAGAAAGAAATGAATTCTGTGAATGACCTTATAAGGGTCAGAGTGATCTCAGTTGTTTTCGCTCCTCTGTGGATCAGTCTTCACCCACAACCTCTTATGCTGGTCCTGAGAGATGGATGTTCTTTGCTTCCAAGTTTTCCATAAGCCCTAAGGCTATGGTGGGGAGAGGAGCTGCAAACTGGGGGTACATGACACTGCATGGAATTCTCTTTGTGAAGAGTGCTTGCTGGAGTGAGGATGCATTGAATGTTAGTTTTACCCTGTTTGGCTGATTTCCCCTGAATTCTTCCCCCAATTCCTCCATCCTCTCAAAGTCAAAAGTAGTCAACTTTTGAATATATATAGGGTCAATGATTAAGGAGACTGGCCATAGAATGACTTATCTTCTTCAAGTAATCAAAAAAATCAAGAATGATTTTGTAGACGTATAAAGCAATAAAGCAACAGGGAACAAAACAAGTTGTTCTTTGTCATTTGTGCTGTAATAGTAAAACAAAAATTCACAATGAAAATGTTAATTGGAATGCAGGGAATCCCCAAAGAAGGCTTTGTTTGCTTTATGCAAGAGAAGAAAAACATAGCAGGAAAACAACTCAGTTGGCGTGGTACAGTGGCATGAAGAAAATAATACCTCAGAGATAAGCAAATGACATTCAGAATGCCAAAGAATATTTTATGTGGCAGGAGATTTCAGGTAATTGTGCAGAGAAGTCATTAAATCTGCAGCAACTGATTTGTACAGTAGCCTGATAAATTAAATGAAACCATATTCAAAGTACACAATGCACTATAGTTTTACTTCTGAAAGAAAACAGAGATGTTTTTGAAAGCCTGGGGTGCTTCCAGACATCCAAGGCTTGGAAAGAGAGAGAAATGATTCAGTTTATAAAGCATCTGTCTTGGAGAGTAAGTAAAAAATATCACCGCATATGTAGAAGACAAAAAGAGGCAGCGGCAGTGCTAAACAGTTCGATATGTGCCCTTGTGACCATAGAGAAGACATTTTAGGTTCAGATAGATCTGAGCAATTAAAATAAAGTCCTAGATAGAGCCACAACCTAATATCTATGCTTGAATAAATATTATCCAGCTTAGTAAAATAAATAAATAAAAATCTCTGTTCTTAGTGCCATATATTACTGGTTATAGAAAGCAGTTACCAAATCACACTCTGGACATTGGCAGGCAGATGAATATTCTGTGTGTGATGAAACTGTCAGCGAAAGATCCTATTGCCACCCATGATGTGCAATAAACATATGTAGCAGCACCAAGGGTGATGACATTCTGACGTATAGGTGCTGAGAAGATAGGATGGAAGCTGTGGCACGTCACACTCACAGCCTCATCTCTCCGATAGTAAAAGCCACGGAATAAATCTAGAATTGATATAAAATGATGAAATTGTGAGTGACTGTTGTGTCATGTGTAGAACAGTTCAGAACTTCTCAGAACTAACTCCTGACCTCCAAAAAGTAAAAGAATACAGAAAAGCCTACTACTAATGATATTAAATCAGTGCAGAAATTATTTGGGTTTATAAACTCTGACTGAATTTCTTTCTGATCTGTCGCAGATGTGTGTGAATTTCTGTGGCAACTGCTAGGTAGAGATGCACACTGGAAACAAGTCCCTTTAGCACCAAAAGGCTGCAGACCACATATGCCAGAGTTTCAGGTTTATCTTTTAGCTGACTCTCTTTGCAAATAGGAGGGTAACAAATATTTCCTTCTTTTTTTTTTTTTTTTTTAATCTGTTCTTGTTTCATTTTTGAATAAAGCCCATGTTATCCTAATCAGATTATAAGAAATGACACCAGCAATGGTAATGATTGCACTGAAAGCTGCCTGCTGTTTGCACTGTACAGAGTAGCCTTGCATTTGGTGTAAGAGGTGCATTTCACCTGAAAAAGGCACAACAGTGAGAGCACATATGAAGAAGCCTGGTTCCCAGTGAATAGCCAAGGCTTATCATATGCCCAGGGTGAGCAGTGCTGCTTCCCCTGGTGTTTCCTTGTCAGCTGTACTATCATTCCTGTAACAAGCTCCCTGCTGCTAAAGTGGTGACACATTTGCTGACAGGGTAATGAAGTGATGCCAAGGTGAGGAGAGGGTGGCCCTTCTAAAACAAATATTTTACTTGTATGTTGAGTGAGGAAGAATAGCAATCTAATGGAGCATTTTCATATGATGGCTTTGCAGATGTTGGATTACTTCCTGCCCTTCTCCCTGCTTTCAGGTGGAGTAGGGAAGAGCAAGGGGACGGAGTAAGAGTTAGATTGAAGTACTTCACACCCCTACTGCCATGCTGGAAAGTTTTCCTGTTCAGTGGGAGCTTCCCCTAAGAGGAATAACTTTGGGGTGTCTTGATTTTTTGGGGAGAGAGACAACAAGCAGCTGTCCAGCAGCCCCAATACGATGCTGGGGCTGGGTTAATGTGCTCAAAGCAGGACTGGGGGATGCCACTCCAGAGGGAGTTGTGGAGTGGACTGCCCCCTTGGCCTGTGGGCCTGTCAAGATGAAATAACATGGCTGCTATGGGGCTGCCCTCATATGATCATATAACCAGCTAGGTTATATACCAGGACTGTCAAGACCACCACTAAACCATGTCACTGAGGGCCTCATCTATGTTGTTTTTGAACACTTTCAGAGATGGTGATTCTACCACTGCCCTGAGCAGCCTGTTCCAATACCTGAACACCCTTTCGGTAGAAGAAGCTGTTTCTAATATCCAATCTAAACCTCCTCTTGAGGCCATTATTGCTTGTCCTATCACTTGTTAGTTTGGAAAAGAGACCAACCCCCACCTCACTGCAACCTCCTTTCAGGTAGTTTTAGAGAGAGATAAGGTGCCCCCTGAGCCTTCTCTTCTCCAGACTGAATACCCCCAATTTCCTCATCACACGTGTTATTCAGAACCTTCAACCAGCTCCATTGCCCTTCTCTGTACCCACTCCAGCACCTCAATGTCTGTCATGTAGTGAGAGGCCCAGAACTGGACACAGGATTTGAGGTGCAGCCTCACCAGTGCCAGTACAGGGGATGATCACTGCCCTGGCCCTGCTGGCCACACTATTGCTGATACAGGCCAGGATGCTGTTGGACTTCTTGGCTGCTTGGGCACGAGCTCGTTCATGTTCAGTGGCCATCAGTCAGCAGCCCTGGGTCCTTTTCTGCTGTGCAGCTTTCCAGCAGCCTGGGCTTTAGGAGGAAATTAAATGCTCTTAGCCGTATGTCTCAGCCTGCTAGCTGCCCAAGGGGGCCATAGGCTGAGAGTACTTCTTGTTGGAGATTGATGCCTGAGGCCGAAGGGGTTGTGGTGGCATTGCAGCCATCAGGCCAGGACACACAGGCCCGCTCTTTGAGCAACAACTCTACCACAGCCATAGGTCCCAAAACCATGTCCCTCTGCCACACTTCAAATGCACAGAGTGAAATAGATTCTGTGGAAAATATAATTGCCAATGCAGTGTGGCCCTCATGCAGAACATGCAGGACTGCTGGTCACAGGAGTGACAAGTTTGAGCGGTTTTTCCCTAGAGTAGCCTCATTAGCCAAATGCATTTTTATTAAAGGGAGGCAAAGCAGAGTTTTTGGAGGGCTCACCAGCTCTCAAGTCTCCCATGTCCCCTTACTAGCATCCTAGCCCTTTTCCTCTTGTTTAGGATTTTGGTTTGCTTTGCATGATGTGAAATCTGTTATAACTGTTTCATTAAGCTGCCTTGCATCAGAGTAATGGCTTTACAATTTTAAATCAGCTAGTTTTGTCCGCAAGGGCATGAAACTGGAGGACCAGGAGAACCTGCTCTGCAGCAGTATTTTCCATGTGCTGAATGGGGGCTGATATGAGCAGTGTTTTTTCTTCAGGGTTTTGGCAGCTCTCCTCCAACCTGTCAGGGAAATGTTTTTTCTATTTCTCGGCTCTCAAATGAGGCTGCTGAAAATTTTCAGCCTCTCTCGGAATTTCAGCTTCTTTACATGGACTGATAGCAAAATTTGATTTTATGTTATGTTTAATTGCAGACAATTTAGAGGGTTAATTCTCTCCTGGCAGATGCCAAAAGTGGGGGGGGGGGGGATCCCCAAACAACCAAACTTATCCCACCTACCTCTTTTTCCTGTCAAACCTTATTCTTTTTGGGAATAGTTTTTGCATAACCTGACAATTCTAAGAAGCTGCTTACAGCAGATATTTGCTGCAACTTCTATCCTTATTTTTTTTTTCTCTTGCTTTATTTAGTTTACTAAACAGTTTTTTTCTTAAATCATATTTATTTAGCCTAAATTATTAGTGAAGTTTGATTTCTGCTATAAACTTTTCTTATTGGCTAATAACCTTCCTGCAATGCTTTTTAGTTGAATTGCAGTTGCAACAGAAGTAACATATAAGATAAAAAAATCTTGTAGATGAAGGAGATCAATACAGCACAAAGTAATACCAGAAGAGTAATTAATGTAACAGTATTATCAGAAACGATTAAATGCACCAAAATAATCAAAATTGATATTTCTTTCTATTCTCCCCTCTAAAAAAACCCCAAACCCAACGAACCAGCCAATCAACACAAAAAAAGCCCAAACAAACAAACCTCAAACAAAACCCCCAACCAGACCACCACTTTAGAAATGTTTTTGAGTGAGATTTTGTTTCAGAAAGTGTTTACAGAAAGGAAATATCATAAACCCCGCAGATGTTCATGAGGATATTCATGCATAGCAATAGTTGTCATGTGGTTCCTTTGTAAAATGTTTACTTTTCCCATGATAAGCTGATACCTCTGCATATTCATAGTTTTGAGGGTTTTATTGCTAGAAGCTGCTTTCACAAGCATAGACCTGATCATTCAGATAAAAAGCAGAAATAGTACCATATGAATGAAGTAAACAGCAAATATTTTTGAACATGTGACAGATGAAAATGACAGTGAAAACAGTATAGATATGTGATAATTACAGCTGGTTCCAGATAAATTCCTGTGTGTCATCACATTGAGGAAAATAATGTCAAAATTACGTTCTTTACTGAATGAATTGCTCACTGGGAACATTTCTCCTGCCTGTTCAACAAAACATACTTTTAATGAGTGCTTTGATAGGAAATTTGCTTTGTGTTACTGCCAAAGATATTAGTTTTCATTGAACTTGATGAGAGTCTGATACCAAAGTATCAGTTGGAAGTGTTAACCTGTGCTTTGAGCAACAGAACTTTCCAGGAAAGGTGGATTCATCCTGAAATTGGTATTATTTGACAATTGGCTGAGTAATATGTCTTTGAGTCTTATATCCTCATGGCAAACAATTTTTATTATATTCTATGTGAGACTAGAATGTCAGGATGCCTATTCTGGGAAGTGCTCAAAACAAAAGAGGAGTTTGATAGTGTAATGGTAAATTTGAACAAGGAGCTTGCTTTACTTTTAGACACTGCTGCTACTTTTTACTCATGGCCATAATTCTTTGTCCTGGCTTTCTTCTGGGGTTTGTCTTGTCAGGCAATTATATAGAATTGTACATGGCAATCAACCTATCCATTAGGTACAAAAATAGTGCATTGGTGGCTCATCTTCAGAGGTGTGCTTTCAACTGAGAAAGTGATAGCATCAAACAGTAGTACAGTAGGAGGACTGTCAAACACAGTTGTCATTAGTACTTGTGCTTAGGATGCTCTTTTTGCTGCTGTAAAATTTGCAAATACACAGTCCCCACTTCAGTGCAGCAGTGCCCAGCTGGTGACTGGAGCTATGTACACAAGAAGGATGTAAGTTCTGGGTGGTTGTTATAGAATAACATATTTTTATGTTAACAGATTTCATTGCTTATTATTTTGTACTCAGTTCCTACAATAAAACATCATTGAGCCCTTGCATTTCTTTAGGGTTTAAGTATATGTTACAAATTTCAACAAAAACTCAAAGATTTGAAGAGGCAAACTAGCCTGAAATTTTGAGCACCCCAGTAAAAATTTTAACGAAATGTGCTAGATATGTATGTACAGTTGAGGACTTTGTACAAAATAGTTTTTGCTTTTATGATTTCATTGCTTTAATTTCAATTTAAAAAGAGCACCCAGAGACATAGTACTTGCTGTAGTTATCATATTTTACTGTCAGTGTCTGTGTCCATAGTGGCTCACATGCTTTTCCTTAACTAGGCAAAGTAATGTTGCTGTTAATGAAAAATATTTTAAGTAACATTATTTTTCCTCCCCTTTTTTGTTTTTCAGTGGGGATTTTGAAATGCCTTTTTACAGAGATCACTGCCCTAATGATATATTTCCTTCATTTCTGAATCTCATTTAAATCCTGAATGATTCTGTATTTCAATATAGATGAAAGCCACTACCCTTACAATCCAATAGGATGTCAATTCTTACCAGTTTCTTGAAGACTGACTTCCTTGTCTCCAGGTATGCAGGATATACTTGCTTGGAGTTGCACCTGATTTCTAGGAGTTAGAGTTACCCCTGGAGATACTGCAGATCCTGTGGTTATCACACACCTACTGGGAGCAGGAGGAGGCTGGGAACCTGGCTCCTGTTCCATTCCAGCAATTCCTCTTCCCCTCCCTGTGATGCAGGGAGAGAGCTTTATCACAATTTAGGTAGCAACTTTGAAATTGTCTGTTGTAAATCAGTTTTTCCATAATCTGCCATGTGTAAATCAGGTAACCTGTTGTGACAGAGCATGTAAAGCAATGTCAGCTCCTCAGAAGTTGTAAAAACTACCTCAGCAGCTGCTGTTGGGTTTTGAGGTTAGGCAACGAAGTGTGCATATTTTACTATTGTATTCTAATTCAGTACTTTTAAGAACTAAAAACTTTGCTTGTAAATAGATTTTATTGATGCCTCATAATCTTTAGTGATGCAGAGTCAGAAAGAGAGCCTCTTTTTTGTGCATCTTGGAAAACTTGTGCCACCCAGTTCTGAATTTGAAAAGCTTAGGCGGTTTGGCATGTAGGAATGTAAATGTTAGGTATGGTACACCCAGACAGGAGTTTTAAGGAGAGAAGCAATGCAGAAACAGGTCTTTTAATTGCCATTGTGACTCTATTGTTTAAAGTTATTTTTAATAAGAACAGTAAACTCTGTTCACTGTCACAAGAGTAAGCCCTGTTGTGACAAGTCCAGCCCCAGGAAGTACTTGGGAGATGACGTGACCTACCTCCATGTTCTAAGTCCTTCAGAGCTGGGCACCCTGCCTTCACTGGGCAAAAATAGATGGCAGAATGCACATAGTAAGCAATTCACTTCTTCCTGCCAAAGTGCATGTTTGCATCCCTAGCGTAGTGTAGAAAACACCACATGGCTGATGAATTGCCACAACTATTTCTGAGACTTTTGGCCTTGTTTCCTTTGTAAAGTTTTAGTGGTTTATGAGAATAGCAGGAATTCATCATTGATTAGTTGTGTGTAGTCATCTCTTATTTGTATTGATAGGAGAGGAAGGCATTTGGTAGCTTTCAGTTATAGGTTGCTGTAATTTAGTCCTGTTTGCCCTTGTGCAACATAAACAAGAATACTAACACAGTAACAGTTGTTATTATTAGGCAAGTCTTGAAAGATGAATGGAAATCCATCAGTTTCCCTGAAGGACTCTGGAATAATATCTTTGACATCTTTTATGACATCTTACTTAGCAATTAAGTATTAATTAGTTTTGGCTCCAGTTTTTCTTGCTTCTAAAGAAGATGTCTCTATAGCAATCTCAGAAATTCTCAATAGAAACTGACACGTTGGGGAAGATAGTAATTATTTTGTGTATTTATTAGATGATGGGAAAACAGATGTAGAAGTCTGGTTTTCCTCCCCTTTGTAATAAAGCAAGTAATTATAGCAAGATAAAAACTACTCATTTTATTAACCTAAATGTATGTAATCTCTTTATTAGTATTATTAGTAGTTTGAACTCTGGAAAATTTAATAGACATCTTTTTGAAAGATTTTAAAAACGCATTGTATGGTTGGTTGTTTTTTTTTTTTGCTGAGCTGTAGCAACTGTCTAATACTGAACACAGTCTGAGCAGGGGCTTTTTTATGGCACTGAGCCAAAAAGTTAAGCCTCTCATGTAACAAAATCTCTTCCGACAGAGGGCTCAATTCAAAGAAGTATCCAGCTTTCAGAAAGGGTTGGTCAGTAGCAAGGGTGATCCGTGGAAAAGGGGATCACTCAGATGAGGCAATGTGACACTTACTGGGACACTTTAGCCCTTTCTTCATTCTCCCAGGAGCATCTGCGTGTTCCTGGGAATGTGGGTATTTGAGCTGGCACTTTGCATCTGCTTTCTCCTGCAGTTCTTAAATCCTCCAGCAGTAATGTCATTTAGGTTGACAAACTAGACCTAGGGGCGCCTCTACATTTGTTTGAATGGTGATAGCCTTGCCAACCTCCATTGGGTTGGGCATCACCTAAGGAGAGACTGTCAGGAGAGTAACCTCCATTGCTCCAAACCTTGTGAACTTCACAAATGGTATTTGACCTTGTTCCTCAGCACAAACAGGTATAACAATTTTGGGAAAAGTCTGGTGTCTAATGTCTCCAGTCACAGTCAGCTACTCTTTTCTCTGTCCCTTCTTCTATCATGGTATTAGGCAGCCCAAGGTGGGCATGTTGAAGTGCTGGCTTGTTTTTGAAAGGCCCTTGTGCCCTATCAGCTGCTTTCCATCTCTCCCTGGGGTCACAAACACAAACCTGCTTGGTTTTCTTTCTGTTTTTCTGCCTCAGAGCTGCTACTTGTGCAAGCCACTTCAAATCACCAGTGGGGTAGGAAATTAACCTGGCCACACCCAATCATACTGTTTTCTGCTTTGCTGCTAAATTGAGTTGAGTGATGGAGTCAATGTCACACAATGTTGCAAAGGAAGGTGTGAAGTTGGGGATTGGGATCCAAGACAGGAAAAACAAGGGGCAACAAGCCATTATGCCATTCAGCTGTGTGTAAAGCTGCAGCACTGCATCTTTTTCCCACTCCTTCATTTGCTTCCTACTACCTAGTCCAGCTAATAACACATGCATGCAGAGTAATTGTTTCAGCATTTGATTTCATTGTGTAAAGGAGAAAGAAAGCTGAAAGATGCCTCCTTACTTGAAGTCTGATATTTCTCTATTATGATAATAAAAGATGGTTTTCGTGACTTTGCATGTTCCATCATGGTAAACAGCTGTGCCACCACATTTCATGGAGAAATAAAATAGGTTTCAATTAAATTATGGAACTGTTTGCATGAAATTTCATGGAAATCTGCTTTGAACTTTTATTTGTAAAAACTGTGACAGGGTTTATGTAAGAAAGTATTAATTAAAATATTCTCCTCTGTAATTTATTAGCATTATTATTTTGCAAGTTGTAACTTGTAAAAAATATGTTTATCCAAGGTATAAGTTATTAGTTGCCCTATTAAAAAAACAAGGTCAAAAAAGTCACTACTTAGATACTAGCTGTACCCTAAGTCTCCTGTGACTTAAAACTGTAAAAATGACCGATCCCATCTCATATCATGCAGAAACATGTGTTGGAGTCACTGTGTGAAGTCTCTGAAAAGCTGACCCCCAGTGTTTTGAGTCTGTACAACAGGGATACCAGCACTGAATCTGATGGTTTTGCATTTAAATGTGAGTATATATGATTTTAATAGATAAGCTCTGAAATATTATAATTTTAGCTAGTCTGTATGTATTTGGAACATAGCACCAAGTACTTAAAGTTGCTCTACAACATCACTGTCTTTCCCACAGAAAAGTCAAATTTCTTATGTAGTGTAATATGTATGCACTATTTATTATATATATATATCACTGTGCAGTCTCAGTAGCATATTTGCTGTTGCAAATAAAGCAACAAAAATGAAACTGTGAGTTTTGTCAAATTGAATGCAAAATACTCACTTGAATTGAGTGCCCTTTTTAACTAGATACTTCAAACTTATGATGGGTCACTTTTGACCTGCAGTGAATAAAGCCAAATCTTTGTGTATTCTGTCCTTAGAGTGAGAAATGTAACTCAAGTTGATCAATCAACTTGATCAAAACTTGATCAAAGTAGATCAAAAAAACCTCAGAGTAAAAGAGAAAACACTTTATTTTCCGAAAAGTGTCTAAAGATGTCAAAATGCTGGAGGGAAAAGGTTTTTGTTTGCTTGGTTGGTTTTTTTTTAACAAATTCACTGGTTCCATCAGTTGCTAAGGAGTTATACCAAAATCCCTCCTCTGGTAGACCAGATACACAACCTTTCCCCAAACTTATGCACATTGTTGAATATTTGTCCAGTAACATGTAGGAAGAAATGCTTTGAGGTACCACCTACAGGTGAGTATAGTGAAAAATGTAGAAGAGGGAGTAGTTTTTCAAGCCCAGGTTGAAGAACAAAGCAGCTTGGCAGGTAAGGAATACTGTAAAATATTAATAGCCAAGTTGAACGTCAAGGAGAGGAAGAAGACACAAGAATTGTGGAGCCAAGAGACTGGCAAGCTTTGTAGCAGTTAAATTTTTCAGAATCCGACTATTGCATATAACTTCAAAGTCAAGAAAGCCATTTAGGTCCAGGAATGCTTGATTTCCTTTCCTCTTCACTTTTAAATGACATCTTAAATTGTCTTTGTAAGTTGACATTTGCATTAAATAAATAAAAATGAAATACAGACCTTCAAAATCCTCAGTGAGAATTGTTATAGAAATTTGAAGCACAACCAAACTGCTTATTCAATATAAATAAAGTGATGAAAAATTATTTGGAGCCCTTTTCTAGTTCTGAAAATGGCACACTAGATTTACAGTTCTATTCCTTATAAAGCAGTTGTAAAAATTTTGTTTTATAACAAAATAAAAAGTAGTCATTTAGTAATTAAAATATTTGGTATTTTTGGGCCTCTACTACTCAAAATTAATGACATATCTTCCCAGGTGATAGCTGAAATACACTTGTAGAAGCAGCATGAAAGATTGTGGTTGGTTTAGGAAATCTACTGAATTTGATGGAAGAAATGCCACACGTGCAACCAGTGAGCTTATAAACACAGGGTTCTTTTAATAGAATGTTCAACTGTAATTACTTGAAAAAATACACTGGTTTTGTGTTACAGTTTCAGAAAAAACATCGTGTTAAGAAAGCTAGTTTCAGTCTAAGTTTTTGCATTGTACAGAATAATGTAATTCACGTAAATAGAATTTTTGTTCTCAAAGTCAACAGTTAATTTTCATGTATTGATGCAGAAATAAAGAGAAAGTATACATCAAAGTTTATGTGGAAACACTTGTTCTAAGCAAGTGATAAATGTCTATTAAAACATATGCTTTGAGATACACTCCTTATTTAAATCATAGGGTATTTACTCTGTACTCTTAAAACATTTTTGTGCCCATCTCCTGGTAATTACCAAGTAAGAAACTTAGTGTTTGATTGCGAATACAAGCTGTTGTCTTCTGCCTTTGCTCCTTTAAGATTGTAATTTGACTTTGAGAATAGCCTTCCTAATGTCTGTAACTATTTCCTTGACACCTCTGTGATACTTTTTAATATTGTCTAGTTTATTTTAAAATTAGAATTGACTCTTTCTTCCTGTTTTTCATTTGCTGGGCTATTCCTTTTGTTATGGTACTTTTTGGGAGTTTAAAATAAGTAGACAGGTAAGACAGATTTTGGTGATAGAGGCAATTAAAATTAACATGATTCCTTTTTGTTACTTTAGAAATGTTACATACTTGCATATATAAACCGTTCTTTGATTCATTGAGGATATGACTTTCAAAACTGGCATTGTTAAAGGCAGTTGTAGTTGTAATTTTTGTGTGGGGTATGAATTGATTAATTTGTGCCAAAAAAGTAGACGCTTAAAAGAGTTTCACAAAGTAATCAGGGATTTTGGGGGTAGGAAATAGATTCATGAAGTTGTGAAAAACTTCTCTTCTTACCCTGGGAAAAATTGTTTAAACTATTCGCAAGAAGAGGAACAACAAGATTTAGTACGTCACTTAAAAGCAAGTTCACTTTTGCAGAGTGTGTGAACAAAGAATCCTACTAAGAAAAAAATATGACAAACACGAAAGTGTTTTTATTAAGGTCAGACCTTTACAAAATCGTCGGTTTTTACAGTATGTATGTTTGGGGGAGGGGGAAAAGTAGAGATCAAAGGCAAAAGAGACACAATTTTTAAAGATGGTTAGTCAGATAGTAGCTATTCTGTCAGAGCAGACAATTTCACACTTTTTCTCAGAATCTAGAAAAGCATTCTTTCATACATTCGGTTAGAAAAGGAAGATTTCATAAAAATCTTGTAAATAAAGTGATACATACATGATATGCAATAGCAGTGCTGAGAAAATTTGACTAGAGACAGCTCTTTTTGCTAGCAGTTAGAAGGAAGAACATGAGGAATATTGACAAAGAACAAAGGAAAAATGAGACGCGGAGAAGGAGAGCTTAAGGAAGAAAAGAAAACAGTCTAGCTTATCAGTTTTCTTTTCATAAGGAATAATCTCAGAATGAATAAAATTCTAACTCAAAGAGGAAATATTTTTACATCACTCTACCTCAGAGAAGAATACTCAACATTATTGGAAATTAATTCTGATATTGTCTTTTGAAGGTCAAGCGAAATTGTGTTCTTGGATATAAACTACAAGCCAGGCATGTTCTCTGTGCAATTAAAAGCAACAAGCTCTCCACTAAAGAATGTAAAAACTATTCAAATTAGCTTGGAGGAAGAATATGTGTCTTCATTCATTTTTTTTTTTTTTGCAACACTCTGTATTTCCAAGAGTGATGACGTTAGATATATTGTGTGACTTAAAGAAAAAGATTAGAAAATGGGAATATGATTTTCAGGATTTTAATAAGTATAGGCAGCAGTTCCTGCTTCTGGGGGGGGGGGGGGGGGGGGGGGGGGGGGGGGGGGGGGGGGGGGGGGGGGG